>ML821643.1:0-11141 GCA_009831015.1 Picea engelmannii
ACACGAAGCATCAATTCTAATCTCCCTCTGATTAAACAATGTGGTCATATTTCTCGCGATTACGAAACTTCAGAGTTCGGGACTTTGCGACTTATCCTTCCAAGTCTCTCAACTCCTCACCTTCCGAAACCCGAACTTCCGATGCGCCAAAATGCTTGTCACATCCTCTCCCATGACAGTATCACATTTTGCAATTTCGGGAATCTCGAAAAAAAAAATCCCAAATTCTTATCCTCTGAAATGGTGAAATGTCAATTTCTGACATGCTTCACCAATAGTTGGCCCCACACAAATATTTTTGCCCTTTCGGGACTTTGCACTTCGCGATTTCATGAATCTCGCTACCAGGATTTCGGTTCTCCAACTCACGAAACCATGAAATAGTCAAAAAAGGTTTTAACTCCGTGTCGACAAGTACGCCACCTGTCCACTCTCCACTATCTACAATCTTTAACACGGATTCTTCTACCCCTTCAACTCTTGAATTCCGAAATGAGAGTTCACGAGAGATCTAACGACCCCATATCTCCTGAGCTTTACACGTTAGAAAACACTCGTCGTAAATCTCCTTGCTCCTCTGCAAGATCTGACGTCTCTCGGGACTTCGCAAATTCTCCACGGAGAATTTCGACCGTCTGTTTCCTCCTTGACAACTCCCAGAAATTGAACAAGCTATTCCTTCGCTAGAACTTATCTGCCTGCAAAGTAACTTTGCAACGTCTCCCTTTGAATACTTCAAGGTACTAACCCTCCTGAGATTTCTCCACAACTCAAGTCTTCAAGAAGACTCCTGCACGCACTCCTTGTGGCAACCCTTCTCATTCCTTACTCTTCCTCTCTCAGATTTCAGATATTTAACAAGAAATCATACATACACATCATCAAAGAAAATGTGCAATCGAAAGAGTAAAATAGCTATAAAAATAGCATTTAACATGCATACATAGAGAATATCACAACACCATAAGTATGAATCAAATCTCCATGTATTAGTTCAAGACTTCTGTACATGGGTTCTTCTACACAGGTCTCTGCTTCTTCCTCTCTATGCTCTATGCTCAATTGACAATATTAATTTTACATATGATACAAGATGAGGGTGTCTATAGTCGGTCTTCCCTCCACTCCTAAAACTATCTAATCTACAATTCAAAGCTACCTACTTACATTCACTACACATAAATGTCTCTACCTACTACAGATGAGAGTGAATCGCTCATGATCTGTTTACAATCTACAAGTGCGCCTCCTCTTAATTATTTCATTGACATCCGCACATTTATTTCAAAACATCTCAAAACACTTTTGACAACGTGTTGAAATGCATTGGCGCTTGTCCCAGCTGTCTTCCACCTTCATGTGTGCTTGCTACTCGAGATGCTCCTGCATCATACAAAGAGGTGCCTTGAAGCTCCAATACATTAGCATGGATGAACAGGTTGCTAATGTGTTGACGAAGCCTCTATCTCGTGTAAAGTTTGAGTACTTCTGAGATAAGCTTGGCATAGTCCGAAAGGACCTTCCTTGAAAGGGAGAGTAGATGTGATGATGTTCCTTGCTTCTAACCTAGACGTAAAGCAAGATGTGATTTGTTCCTTGCTTCTGACCTAGTTTTCAGATGTAAAGAAAGATGTTCCTTGCTTCTGACATGGTTGTTAGATGTAAAGCAAGATGACTCCTTGCTTCTGACCTTGTTGTTATACGTAAAGAAAGATGATATGTGTGTTCCTTGCTTCTGACCTCACTGTTAGACGTAAAGCAATATGACTCCTTGCTTCTGACCTCATTGTTAGATGTAAAGAAAGATGACTCCTTGGTTATGACCTCGTTGTTAGACATAAAGCAAGATGATGTGTGTGTTCCGTGCTTCCGACCTCGCTATTAGACGTAAAGTAAGATGACTCCTTGCTTCTGATCTCACTGTTAGATGCAAAGAAAGATGATGTGTGTTCCTTGCTTGTGACCTCGTTGTTAGACATAAAGCAAGATGACTCCTTGCTTTTGACCTCACTGTTAGACACAAACCAAGATGACCCCTTACTTATGACCTTGTTGTTAGACGTAAAGAAAGATGATGTGTTCCTTGCTTCTGACCCAAATGTTAGACGTAAAGAAAGATGATGTATACCTTGCTTCTAACCCAGTTGTTAGACGTAAAGCAATATGTGGCTTACACTGAGCTACCAGCTTAACAGTTGTGACATAGAGCCAACTTAGTACTGTGATGGGCTAGCTTAGTGTTGTGATGAGGTATCACTTTATACTGACACATATTGATGCAGATGATGATGGCATTCTTTCGAGAATGATGATGTTGCTGATAAAGAAAACTTCCGATGATTTATAGATACGCCAGCCAAGATGATATTGATGATGCTTTCCTCCCATTTGATGTTGTTAATGATGTTGTCCTCTTTATCTCGCATGATGTTGCTGAAGAATATCCTTCTTGTTAAGGGGGAGTGTTGAAATATTGTAACTGTAAAGAGTATTCTTATTATTATTGATATATTATTCATCAGATCAATCCCCATTGTGGATTGATCAAGTTGGTTATTGTAATAGGACCAAATCCCCTTTTGCAGATTGGTCAACAGACAATTATAATAGGCAGAATAAGAAGTCGGCCCCAGTAGTTAATGCGAATACCCAGAAATATAATAAAGGTGGGTTTACCCACCTAGTTGGAGAAGTCGACCCTGCCAGTGAAGAGACACTTCACACATGCTAGACTTGTATAAATAAAGGAGGCTGGCACCTCATTTGGAGATAACTCACTTACTCAGTTTGAGAGACAAGTTTTGATTTGTTACCGGCAAAGGAGAGAGAGAGTGGCGCATATCTTGGAGAGGACTTTCTGTTTTAGCATAGAGATCTCTTGGCATTGTATTGGTTATCTATATTAAGGAAGTTTTGTTGGGTTTTCTTCCCTTAGAGGGTTTCCCAGGATGAATGTTGTGTCTCTTGTGATTGTGCTTTTCTCAGTGATCTTGGATTATGCTATTGTTATCTAATGAAATGCAAACATCTATAATAATGGCTTAAACATTAACATGTTATTCATTAATCTCATTGCTATCTCTTCTTATCGCACCTACAAAAAAAACATGTTAGTGAAATTACATGAAAGACAAGTTGAGAGGGGAAAAATAAATGCAAAGAAAGGGGACCTAATGCTGCAAATACCACATGCAAATAATTGGGATGAGAAACATGCAAAGGGATGGATTTTGTTAACTATCCCATACATTATACTACATGCATAAAAGACATAACAATTATTGTTAAATGCTATCTAGCAAGTAAATGGTTATGGAACTGTGATTGAATCATATGGTAAATACGCATATGGTATGAAATGTTGGTGGTGCACATTGACAGGGTAATAGTGGTAATGATTATCCGTTTTTGTTTGAGATATATGATGTGAAATGGCATATGTTGATCGCGTTGTTGGCTTTAATATGGTGATGGTTTCAATACATGTTTGATTAATCGTGTTAATGGATAATTGTTGGCATGTACTGTTGAGTTAATGAAATAAGGGTGGAGGCGACGTGCATTTACTGCATGCCACGTTTACCCTTCTTGTTGGCTGCCACCCTAGTCGGGCTATTGTTCTATCTTGTTGTTGTGTGATGCTCCGATATTTTAGCAGGAAGGAACTGCTTGGCCAGCTCTCATCTTAAGTAATTCCTTTAACAAGTATGTCCATTTTTAATCCATTCTTGACTTGGCTCTGGTTATGAAATGGTTACTAGCTCAGGTGTATGGGTTTCAGGGATGCTTTTAGGGGCTAAATTTCGCTCATGGGTTAATTTTCCATTGTTTTTCCAAAAACAAGATTCACTATTTTAAAAATGATTCGCCCAAATTCTATAGGATAAAATGATTTTACCTTAAAAATCGCCAAAATTTTATAAAAACTATATAAAATCCTTAGAAATTTGAATATTTTGAGAAAAATATCGCCAATCATTTATATTTGGCATATGAAGTATTAGTAAGATTCGGCAAGGTTTCTACATTTTACAATAAATTTCCATCCTTAAAATCATCCTTGATGGGTTTGTGTTTTTCCTAAGTGTTGCAACTATGTGAAATTTTGGTTCTGGAATGAAGAGTAGATGGTTCTTCCATAATATTTTTCAATTCGTAGAGGTTATTAGTCTTCCTAGTGATAGCTCTTTGTTACCACTATTGGATTAGTTGGAGGTTTTTTTTGTGTGGTATTGCTTGGTCGGTTGTTCCCACACATGTGCATCACTGTCCAATCTTTGGTTTTTTATGGGTTTAATGGTTGAAGGCACTCTTCATCACTATGTTTTGTTCATTCGGGAAATGGTTGATTTCCTCACTAAAGGCAACAAAATGGACTCTCTTGTTCTTACTTAGCCTTCTCCTCACCTCAGTGTTGTGGCTATTTTAAGATCCACAAAGGTTACACCCTGCACACGTTAAGAATCACTATCGGTCGAGTTGGAACATTTCTCTTCTGTGGTAGCCCTCCTGTCTCAAGATTTGTTATCTATTCGTGGATAATTCCTGGTTTCCTCTGTGTATTCATTGTTGGTATCAGGGTTTTTCACCATCAAATGAAGTTGGCTCTAGCTTTCATGTGTTAGTCAGAGTGTGAACCTTTAACTACACACGCTCGTGGGTTGACATGGAACACCAACTTGGCCTGTAGGGTTACCACTTGATTGTTGGATGGTTGTATATTGTCGACTATTTTTTAGTACAAACCCTTCTAGTTGTCTATATGAAAGTCGTGTTGGTTTTTCATTTAGTTACTACCTATGTATAAAGTTGGTAAACCCTGCTTGTTATCTGCACAACTCAAGTTTCACAATCCATCTACTTATGTTTAGTAACTCAGTATTGTTTAATGGAAAGGGATGCTACCCCAATTCGAATGGGTCATGGGTATGCATGGTTGTCATATCTTATTAGGGTAATTGATTTTATGACAGTGTTGAATTGGTTGGTTGTTACACAGTCACTAGTATTTTTCACTAAGTATTGATTGGATGTTTAGCTAGAATTGGTTGCAAATGCTTGACATTGCTCATGCGCATTGCATTGTGTATATGGTGGTTTTGCACAATAAAGTAATGGTCATGATAATTGTGGTTTTCTTTGGGGACTCGATGGTTATTGAATCAGATGACTGTAGAAATTGTATCCACTATATCCTTATGATTGTTCGATTATATAGGTCTGAGTTCACACAACATAGTTGGTTACATATGGACTAAATCAAAGTCATATTGTGTTATTAATGACTCAGCTCGATGGATTGATTTATTACGGTGACTGTGTGTTTTCTGTTAAAAAAAGATATTGCAGCATGGGATTTTAGTAGCTACGCACTGTGTGTGATATGGATAGCTTAGTTTTCACACTCGGGGATACCCACAGAGTTTTTAACATGTTTGGCTATTGCAGTCGACCACAGGTTTAAGCAGACATGTTTTTGATAACGGTCATGTTGGATGGGTGGTTCAACTTTTAACTCACATTGAATCATTTTGTTTGACAGTGTCCGAACCACATTGCTTGAGAAAAATTACCCTATGTGTAGCTTATGTCTAAATGGTGACTATGGGTTGTATGATTAATTATCATTTCGGGTGTGGAAATTTGGTCTTGTTTATTTTGGTTACTACCTATATTTGTTAACGAAGATCATTTCATTTAAATAGTCATGATTGCAGTAATAGTGACTTCATTGTTAATTTGGAAACATGACTTTTGGGTATTACTGTGGATTGAAGAAATGCATGGGCAATGGTTGATTTTGATAGTTTACAGATTGGAAATGAGTATTGTTTGAAAATTCTTATAAATGCAAAGTATGTGGATGAATGGAACAAAACCTCTTACAAATTGTGTGGAATACCTACTGTCTCGCAGTAGAACTATATTGGATATTTGATTATGAACAACGAATTAGTTAAATGGCACAAAAATTGTGGATGGTTGATGCATCTTCTTCATAACGTGTTTTTAGATCACTTAATTAATCGCATGAACAATAATCATCTTTTTCCCTTCCATGATTTTATTTTCCACTAATTACAAATCCCATCACCTTCCCATTTCATTTTTTCACTCCCTGTTCTGATATTAATTACAGTCAAGAGAATTTCGGTGTTAAAATGGATGAAAGTGGTAGTGTCTTGTGTGGATTGTAGTGAAGTTTTATTGGTTTGAATTACAGTTGATTGTTGTTATCATTGATAAGGGACCATGTTTTCTTCCCTCCCATTATATCATATTTTCTCTCAATACAAATCCATCACATATCCATGAACCCTTTTTCACCTCCCTACTCATTGATTAATAGTAAAACAATTTGTATGGATTGGATTGCATGAGCCTAATGCATTCTGAGCCAAACTTGTTTCACATTTTTAAGATTTGTCATGTATGGTTATTTTAAAGACTATTTGTTAATTGATCACACATGAAGGATGGGTTTTTTTAGTTGAGGAATCTATGGCCGAGGAAACAAAGGTAGAGGTAACTGGAAGAGAGGCCCAAGAAGGCCTAGTGTCTTGTGTGGATTGCAGTGAAGTTTTGTTGGTTTGCTTTACAATTGATTTTTGTTATCATTGAGAAGTGACCATGTTTTCTCCCCTTCCATTATATCATATTTTCGCTCAATACAAACCCCTCACATATCCCTGAACCCTTTATCACCCCCCTATTCATTGAGTAATAGTAAAACAATTTGTGTGGATTGGATTGCATGAGCCTGATGCATCCTGAGCTAAATTTGTTTCATATTTTTAAGATTTTTCATGTATGTTTATTTTAATGACTATTTTCTAATCGATCACGCATGTAGAATGAGTTTTTTCAATCGAGGAAGCCATGGCCAAGGAAACAGAGGTAGAGGTAACTAGAATATAGGCCCAAGAAGGCCCAGGTTCTCCACACATTTTGAGACTGATTTAGAATATCTTAGCCAAATTTTTCATGTCAGATTCTTCAATTGGATTCGGCAGGGACTAGTCCAAATTAGGCTTGAAATGCCTCCTTTCCAAGCCCCAAAATCCCTTGGTATCCCTGTACCTCCTCATGTCTCCTTACAATCGGAGGTCCCGAAAAATGATGGATGGTAAGAGATTGTCCACCCGACTGTCTCCCAACATCGTGGCTGGACCAAATTGTCTTTTCTTTCTCCTCCACCTATGAACCCCATTGTCCAAGCTTCCCCTAACCACTTGCCAGTGCAATCCTTCCATGCTATCAAGAGATTGAAGACTGAATCCCACCATGCACTTGATAAGGGAAAAGCCATTTCTGTCCCTTCCTCACCCTCCAATGACTCTAACAAATTCATGTCTTTCGGGATGAATTTGGGGGACAATTATTCCCACGTGATCAGTGAGATTAAGCCTAAAGGCTCTACACAGCCAGAGGCAAATTCAGGAAAATCAAGAGGTGACAACAACAACCAAGGAAGGGTTGCATTACAGACTAGGAAATATGGTTTTTGAGTTTTATGTTATCTGTTGTTTTATAAAAGTTGACTTCATGGATCTTTGGACATCATGTTTTATTTTTAATATATGAGTATTATTTTTGAAATAATTTCAAATTTCATGAGCTAAAATTGCCAAAAGTAAATATGTTGATAGGAGACACAAGGAGGTGTGTTTTCTTAACTAATGGTTATGTAATGATTGTTATGATTGTTATGAACTAAAGGGAGTCACAAGGGGTCCCACCTACTAGTTATTATTTATTTATGACCCTTATTATGATTATTACTCCCCCCCTAACTAAAGTTAGTTGAGTATTTTAGTTAACTTAACTAATGAGTTTGTTTAACTACTTCAACCAATTTTGACTTGTTAAAAGCGAAAGGAAAGGGAGGAACAAAAGGGGATAGAAGAAGATGTATGCTAAGGTTTTCTATTTGAGTTTATGTTGATATATTTCATTTTTCATTCATTCTTATATTCATCACAACCTAATTCTCTTTTGTGATAGCAGGGTCTTATTGTAGACAACAATATTCAGGGTTGAATCAAATCATTCAGACACTTGTTTTTCAGAGGTGTTGATCTATCTTTGATATTCTGTGTAGACTTGTCTATTTGTGAATTAATTTTCATGACTCATAAAGGCTATTGTGCATAGTCGGGTGGGAATCAATCTATGGCAAGATGATCCAACTTTTAGAGTTCAGTTTTGGTTTTCTGTCAGAGGTTCTTTTGTGTGTTCCATCGGGGATTTCTAAGTTTGACTTTGGTCCAAGATTTTTGTATGATATTTTGTAAAGAAAATGATTATTTGGTGAATTGGAATGAAATAAAGGATTTCTTTATGTCTCAACTGGCTTGATTATCATCTTGGTATCTTTACTTCTATTTTTATATTCATTTAATCAATTGTTATATTTAGAAAATTACATAAAAAGTGAATTTCAAGCAAGCTTTTTGTTGATAAAAGACTATCCTAAGCACACATAATTAATACTTGTGAGTTAGGATGTTATTTTTGTTGGATATAAACATAGGGTGATATTCACATCTACTTTTCTTTAGCCAAGTAAAATCTGAAAATGTTTGAGTAAGATCATTTCATATATTTTCCTCAACATTTATTTGGCGACCATACTGGGGAAATCTTTGATATCTCTCCGATTAGGTTTTATACTCTATTTTCATCAATACATATTTGTTTTTTTGTTATTGATTCTTTGACTGTTTTTCTATTCATGGCTATTCATGTTCCAAGGCAGCCCAATCTTCAGCCCGGTCTCTAAGACCATACCAGTATTGCCTTGAATTTGTTTCATACTATTTTAGACACTGCTAGGACCCATGTTGAGCTTAATTATTCTCTGGAAGCAATTGAACGAGATATTAGTGTTCAAGAAAAGTTGGAATCTAGATGTAGATAGCCTAGAAATCAACAGTAACCTTTTGTTTCTTCAGTTTTGGGCCTTCCTTTCATGTCCCTAGATTCTCATGATTCTAGAAGAAGAAGACGCTTGTCACCTGAAATCAATCCTATTGCTGAAATAGGAAGAAATAACGTAGTGTTATCTATCCAAAAAAGTTCTCTAAGAAGGACTTTATCTAATTCATCCAGCTCGTCTTTCCTTCCCTCACCTATCATCCATAAGATGGCATCTAGTGGTGGTTTTGGTATCACTAGAAGTGCTTCATCTTCCCAATCTTCATCATCTTCAGTGATTAGTAGCTTGTACAACCACCATATCCCTGCCCAATGTACCACAAATCCCACCAAAGTCATCAAAAAGTATGGACTTTTTCAGTTCGAAGAAGATGCCACAACCACACTGTGGCATGTGTCCTCTACTCTTAACCTAGAACCTATTACTCATCCACTTCCGAAGTTTAAAGAGCACTTTCCTAAGTTTTCAGGAAACAACATTGTCAGTACAAATGAACACCTGGTGGCATTTTCTAATGCTTGTCACAACATAGGGGCTAACAACAATGACACTTTCATGAGCTTGTTTGTCAATTCCTTGGAAGGGAAAGTTGCGGACGACTTCTTTGACCTTCCTTACAAGATTCTATCTACTTGGGAGGAGTTAATCTACTAGTTTAGATCCACTTATGGGCAATCTAAAATCCCAGCCAAGAAGTTAAGGGAATCCAATAATGTTACCTACAAGGAGGGTGAGACTATCAAGTCTTTCAACTTGTGTTTCACCAAATTGTACAATCAAATCCCCGATATAATCCTCCCCTAGAACCAAGCCACATTCATGCATTACTACAATGCATTTCCTTCTCCCTACCACCATAGGGTTGAGGAAAAATATATGGATAATCTTTGTTCCTCTCTACATACATATTCAGTGTATGAAGAACATATTGAAAGAGCTAGTCTTCCCCGGGGAGAATCAGTTAGACATACAAACATGTTTGCTCTCTTGTAGCTAGTACAATATATGAACAATCGTATGATAGCATTCAAGCAGAAGGAAATGGTTTCCCCTCTTACCCCTAGAACTTCATCCTCCTCTCCATCCCCTTTTAGAAACCCGTTTGAAAACACTTTTATGCCTAAGGCTATCCTGCCTCGGAGTTAATGTAAATTTTGTGAGGAACACCAAGAAGAAACTACATGTGAGGTAAAGAAGAGTGCCAAAGATAAGATCTTTGGTAAGATACCAGAAGATACTATCATTGTCCTAGACTTTGCGGAGCTGGAGGATGTCATGGTTATCAATACTAGAAACAAATCTGATGCTCCCAAGGGAAAATTTGATCCTCCCCGCAGTTCTTCTATCCAAAGATCATCCTTAACCGTTGTTGCGCCCTAGGTGCCTAAATTTTCTGAGGTTCATGGAATCAATCCCCCTACTCCCTCTTCCAAACACAATATCTTGAATCAATTGGCCAACATCAAATCAGATGCAACCCTTCTAGACATGGTTGTCATCCCTGAACAACAGATGCATCTGAAACAATTCATGGAAGGAAATGGTTCCATTGTAGCCAATCTTTCCGAATAGGTAGATGAAGAGGATTATTTTGTAAATAAAGTAGGTGTACATAACTTTAGATAACCTGTAAAAAAACCCCTTTTTTATATTTCTGTAAAGATCATGGATAAGATTGCCCATTTTTGCCTCATTGATGGCGGTTCATGCCCAAGTGTGATGTCGAATATTATTATGGAAAAGATAGGCTTGCATTGTACAAATGAAAATACCAGAAGCATGCTCTCCTATGATAGTCTATAAAAAAAAACCATAGGTGAGATTAAGGATGTAACCTTGGTTTTATGTGCTCATCTTGAGATAAGGACAACCCTCAGCATTCAGGTGATTGATCTACCTGTAAGAAATTACTCAATTATTTTTTGAAGAGATTGGAAAGCCCTGATAGGTGGGTACCTCTCACTCAACGGGACACATTTATCCGTTCCTCGGAATGGTAAGAACATTATAGTCCTTAGAGAGGGAATAATCTCACCTTACATAGAGAGTATCCCGCAATCTAACGTAAATTATATCGAAGAAGACTTGGGAGTGTATTCCATCTTTTTTGAGGAGGATAATATTCCTTCGGAAAGAATTAATTTAGATGATGATTTATGGCATATGCACTTTGATGGTTCACAGTCTAATGAAGGAAATGGGG
>ML821643.1:11241-23078 GCA_009831015.1 Picea engelmannii
GAGTTACTTGGTGGATTTCAAATTGATTTTTCTTGGTTTAAAATTGATCTTCATGGTTTTGATCCAGGTCTTGTTCAACATACTATGAAACCATCTAGGAAAAAACAAGGACTTGTTAACTCTACACTGAAAGCAACCCTTCGAAGGGAGTTGAGGGATTTCATAGGGACTGAAATATTATTTTTTTTCCACCCTGAATGGGTTTCCAATTGTGAACCTGCTTCGAATACAAATGATGATATTAGAACCTACCTTAGTCTTCAAAATTTTAGGCAAGCGATTATGAGAAACCCTTTACCTCCTCTCAGTATGGAAATGTTTTTGCAACAGGTTGTAGAGTCACGATTGGAGCCCTTACTTGATAGTTTGTTTGGCTACAATAAAATCAAGGTAGAAGGGAAAAATATTCACAAAACCACTTTTATTACTAATTGAGATACTATAGATTACAACTGCCTGCATTCTGGCTTATTTGATGCAAGTACCGCCTTTAAAGGGCCTATATACACAACTTTCAATAAATTGATCAGTCTCCATGCTTATCTTGATGATTTAATCATGTCCATCGAAAGGCTAATAATTAAATCAGAATTTCAAATGTTCGGTCATTTCCAAATTACTTTTGTCTTGGACACTAACTCATATATTTTAGGGGAATTACAGAGACAATTGTTTTCCTACAACACTAACATTCCTTGCTTGAAGTATTGTGAGGGACCAACGTGAAAGGTTCTAACACTATTTGGATTTCTATATACTAGTAGCCTAGCTATGATTTAATTTTTTGTTCTTCTTTTCTCTCCTTTAAAATACTTTGATTTCTTCTTTCTAAATTAAGGCTTTTCTTACTTCTTTTTAATTTCTGTCTTTTATTGTTGTTGTTTTAATTTCTGAATTTTTACTTCTGTTGTGATTTTGTCTTTATCATCTTTTAGTGTTTGGTCAAGATAGAATGTTGGATCAATAATGCCACAATGTCACTCCTGCAAAGCATTGTTAGTCGATAACAATCAAGATTACACAACTGTTATGATATCTCCTCTGAAGGGCCCTTGAAATTGTTACATATTTTCACTATTGTCTCGCAAGGAATTGGTTATTTCCCACTTCTTCTTTTCATTTCTTCATCCATTGAGATCTTAAGAGAAATACTGTAAGTCTTTCTCTTTGAAAGTTAAGAGCAGATCCTGGGTGATTAATCATGCGTACAATGGTAAAAACCCCTCATACTTAACATTTTTCATAAGTTATTCCTGAATTCTCGGTCATTTTTCCATTAAATCCGCTCACTTCCCCCTGTTGCATAATCATTCGAGTTTGATATTCTTCACCTTATGTTCTTGGTCTGCAAAACCATGAGTTTTGAGTTATAAATATGTTGGAAACACATTTTCCCTATGGAGTCGCCAATTTGTTGACGTTGAAAAATGTCAATGTAGTTTCTCCCGCAAAGTATTGCTAAAGCCTATTATTATAAAAGATAAATAATACTAGTAGGTGGGACCCCCTTGAACTATTGAATATCGGATCTGTTCATTTTTTTGATTTTGTGATGATGTGTGACATGGATTACATGGTTGATGAAGATATTATTGATTATTGGTTACTATTTTGAGCTTATTGACTCCTTATGTTACTACAGCCTATGTTATTCATTAATGTCATTTCTATCTATTCTTATCGCACCTTCACAACAAACATGTTAGTGAAATTACATGAAGGACAAGCCTGAGAGGGGAAAAATAAATGCAAAGAAAGGGGACCTAATGCTGCAAATACCACATGCAAACAATTGGGATGAGAAACAATGCAAAGGGATGGATTTTTTTAACTATCCCATACACTATACCACATGCATAAAAGACTTAACAATTATTCTTAAATGCTAGCTAGCAAGCAAATGGTTATGTAGTTGTGATTGAATCATAAAGACGCATATGGTATGAAGTGTTGGTGGCACACATTAGCAGGGTAATAGTGGTAATGATGATGTGTTTTTGTTTGAGTTATATGATGTGAACTGGAATATATTGATCGCGCTACTGGATTTAATGCAGTGATGGTTTCGACAAATATTTGATTAATCATGTTAATGGAGAATTGTTGGCATGTACTAGAGAATGGAGAAGGGTGGAGGCGACATGAATTTACTGCACGTCACCTTTACTCTTCCCGTTGGTTGCCACCCTAGTCAGGCTATTGTTAGATCTTCCTGTTGTGTTATGCTCTAAGATTTTAGCAAGAAGGAACTCCTCGGCCAACTCTCATTTTATGGAATTCATTTAATAGGTATGTCCTTTTTTTATCCATTATTGACTTGGCTCTGGTTATGAAATGGTTACTGGCTTAGGTGTATGGGTTTTTGTTTTTCCTAAGCATTGCAATTGTGTAAAATTTTGGTGTTGGAATGAGCAGTGGATGGTTCTTTCGTAATATTTTGAGTTTGTAGAGGTTATTGGTCTTCTTGGTGATATCTCTCTATTACCACTACTGGCTTAGTTGGAGGTAATTTTTTATGTAGGTTTTCTTGGATGGATGTCCCCATGTATGCGCATCATTGTCCTGTATCTAGTTTTTTATGGGTTTAATGGATGAAGGAACTCTTCATCACTGTGTTTTGTTCATTCAGGAAATGGTTGATTTCTTCACTAAAGGCCACAAAATGGGATCTCTTGTTCTTACTCTTCGTGTCCTCACCTCAGTGTTGTGGTTGTTTTAAGATCCAGAAAGGTTACACCCTGCACATGTTATGCATCACTATCGGTCGGGTTGGAGCCTCACTCTTCTATGGTAGCCCTCCTGTCTTGGAACTTGTTATCTATTTGAAAATAGTTTGTGGTTTCCTCTGTGTATGCACTATTGTTATTGGGGTTTTTCACCATCAGAGGAAGTTGGCTCTATCTTTCTTGTGTTAGTCAAAGTGCAAACCTTTAACTACACATGCTCGAGGGTTGAAATGGAAAACCATCCTGGCTTATAGGGTTACCACTCGATTGTTGGATGGTTGTATATTGCCAACTATTGTTTAGTACAAACCCTTCTAGTTGGCTGTATGATAGTCGTTTTGGTTTGGCATTTAGTTACTGCCTATGTATAACATTCGTAAACCCTGCTTGTTATCTGCACAACTCAAGTTGCACAAACCCTCTCCTTATGTTTAATAACTTAGTATTGTTTAATGGAAAGGGACATTTCCCCACTTTGAATGGGTCATGGGTATGCGTGGTTGTCACAACTTATTAGGGAAATTGATTTCAAGACAATGTTGAATTGGTTGGTTCTTATAGAGTCACTGGTATTTTGCACTAAGTATTGATTGGATCTTTAGCTATCATTGGTTGCAAATGCTTGACATTGCTCACGCATATTACGTTGTGTATATGGTGGTTTTTCACAATAAAGTAATGGTCATGATAAATGTGGTTTTATTTGGGGATCGGATGGTTATTGAATCGGATGAATGTAGAAATTTTATCCAATATATCCTTATGATTGTTCGATTATATAGGTCTGAGTTCGCACAACATAGTTGGTTACATTTGGATTAAATCGAATTCATACTGTGTTATTAATGACTTAGCTGGATGGATTGATTTATTACAGTGACTCTGTGTTTGTTATTAAACAAACATATTCCATCATGGGATTTTGTTAGCTGTGCACTGTGTGTGATATGGATAGCTTCATTTTAACACTCGGGGATACCCACTGAGTTTTTAACATTTTTATTTATTTCAATCGACCACTAGTTGAAGAAGGAATCTTGTTGATAACAGTCGTGTTGGATGGGTGGTCCAACTTTTAAGTCACATTGAATCATTTTGTTTGACAGTGGCAGAACCACATTGCATGTGCAAAATTACCCTGTGCATAGCTTATATCTAAATGGTAACTGTGGGTTTTATGATTAATTAACATTTCGGGTGTAGAAATTTGGTCTTGTTTATTTTGGTTACTGCCTATATTTTTTAATGAAGATCATTTCATTTAAATAGGACCAATTGCAGTAATAGTGACTTCATTTTTAATTTGGAAACATAACGTTTGGGTATTAGTGTCGATTGAAGAAATGCATGGGCAATGGTTGATTTTGATAGTTTACAGATTGGAAATGAGTATTGTTCGAATTTTTTTATAAATTCAAAGTATGTGGATGAATGGAACATAACCTCTTAAAAATTGTGGAATACCTACTCTTTTGTAGTAGCATTGTATTAGATATTTGATTATGAAAAATGAATCAGGTAAATGGCATAGAAATTGTGGATGGTTGATGCATCTTCTTCGTAATGTGTTTTTGGATCACTTAATTAATCTCATGAACAATAATCATCTTTCTTCCCTTCCATGATTTCATCTTCCACTAATTACAAATCCCATCACCTTCCCATTTCATTTTTCACTCCCTGTTCTGAGATTAATTACAATCAATAGAATTTATGTGTTAAAATCGATGAAAGTTGTAGTGTCTTGTGTGGATTTTAGTGAAGATAAATATTGGTTTTATTTATAGTTGATTATTGTTGCCATTGAGAAGTTACCATGTTTTATCCCCTTCCATTATATCACATTTTCACTCAATAAAAACCCCTCACATATCCCTCAACCCTTTTTCACCCCCCTGCTCATTGATTAACGACAAAACAATTTGTATGGATTGGATTGCATGACCCTGATACATTCTGAGCCAAATTTGTTTCATATTTTTAAGAGTTTTCATGTATGGTTATTTAAAAGACCATTTTCTAATCGACCATGCATGTTGGATGTGTTTTTTCAGTCGAGGAATCCATGGTCGAGGAAACAAAGGTAGAGGTAACTAGAACCGAGGCCCAAGAAGGCCCAGGTTCTCCATACATTTTGATGTTAATTCAAAAGAGCTTGGACAATTATTCCATGCCATATTATTCAATTGGATTGGGAAGGGAATAGTCCAGACTAGGCCTGAAAGGCCTCCTTTCCAATCCCTGCAAGCCCCCTATATCCCTGTAGATCCTCATGTCTCCTTACAATTGGAGGTCCCTAAAAATGATGGATGGCAGGAGATTGTCCACCTGACAGTCTCGCAACATCGTGGCTGGCCCAACTTGTCTTTGTATGCTCCTCCACCTTTAAACCCCATTGTCCAAKATTCCCCTAACTACTCGCCAGTTCAATCCTCCCATGSTAGGAAGAGATTGAATACTAAAKCCCACCATGCACTTTATAAGGGAAAATCCACTGCTACCCCTTCCTCACCCTCCAATGACTCTGACAAATCTGTGTCTTCCCGGATGCATTTGAGGCACGATTGTTCCCACGTGATCGGTGAGATTAAGCCTAAAGGCTCTGCASATCCAGAGGCAAATTCAGGAAAATCAATAGGTGACAGCAGCAACCAAGGAAGGGTTGCATCATACACTAGGAAATATGGTTTTTAAGTTTTATGTTATCTATTGTTTTATGATAGTTGACTTCATGGATCTTTGGACAACATGTTTTATTTTGGATATATGACTATTATTTTTTAAATAATTTCAAATTTCACGAGATAAATTGCCAAAAGTAAATATGTTGATAGGAGACACAAGGATGTGTGTTTGCTTAACTAATGGCTATGTTATGATTGTTACGATTGTTATGAACTAAAGGGAGTCACAAAGGGTCCCACCTAGTAGTTATTATTTATTTATGACCCTTATTATGATTATTACTTTCCCCCTACCTAAAGTTAGTTGAGTCCTTTAGTTAACTTAACTAATGAGTTGGTTTAACTGCTTCAACCAATTCTAACTTGTTAAAAGAAAAAGGAAAGGGAGGAACAAAGGGGGATATAAGCAGAAGTATGCTAATGCTTGATCTTTGAGTTTATGTTGAGATAGTTCAGTTTTAATTAATTCGTATATTCATCACAACCTAATTCTCTTTTGTGATAGCAGGGACTTATTGTAGACAACAATGATCAAGGTTGAATCAAATAATTCAGACACTTGTTTTTCAAAGGTGTTGATCTATTTTTGGTAGTCTTTCTAGACTTGTATGTTTGTTAATTAATTTTCATGACTGATAAAGGCTATTGTGCAGAGTCAGGTGGGAAACAATATGTGGCAAGTTGATCCAGATTTTGGAGTTCAGTTTTGGTTTTCTGTCAGAGGTCCTTTTGTATGTTCCATCTGGGATGTCTAAGTTTCACTTTGGTCCAAGATTTATGTATGAGATTTTGTAAAGAAAATGACTCTTTGGTGAATTGGAATGAAATAAAGGATTTCTTTATGTCTCAACTGTCTTGATTATCATCTTGGTGTCTTTACTTCTATTCTTATATTCATTTCAGCAACTCTTATATTCATAAAATTACATAAAAAGTGAATGTCTAGCAAGACTTTTGTTGATAAAAGACTAGCCTAAGAACTCGTAATTAATACGTGTGAGTTAGGATGTTATTTTTGTTGTCTATAAACATAGGGTGATATTCCTGTCTACTTTGATTTAGCCAATTAAAGTCTAAAAATGCTTGAGTAAGATCATTTCATATCTTTTCCTCAACACTGTGGATCTTGGCGCAACATTGGTCAGCCTCACTAGTACTAAACTATGATGTAATGTGTGCAACGCTATTTTGATGAACAATAAGAAATAAAGAAAAAGATCTTGTGGACATAGCCTAAGGGGGGTGATCCATAGTAAAATCATGTGTTACAATGTGTATGAATGGATTTATGTTGATTTGACGTTTAATGATGAATGAATGGTTAGATGAATTCCTATGTTAGGGTTTATTTACAATGTGCAGTACTAATAATGCATAATGGATGTTATTGAATTGATAAAATAGTAGATATGATGAATGTTATGGTAGAATGCATGTTAAAGTAGAAGTAGAAGTAAAAGGAACATGCCCAAACCCTTCCATGGCTGCATACATATGCATCCTATAGTCACCCATAAGCCATCTCGGGTGAGACTTCGTTGTGCACTCAGTGCATGGTGTAGCCTTCTGGTTTACTAGAAGGTCCGATGGTGAATAGGTTTTTTTTGGAGAACTAAGGTAGAACTTGGGTCAGCCCATACATCCAAAAAATGGTTTTTTTTTTTACTCGAACTGAGAAGGACAACCTGGAAGGGGTTTGGTAAAGAAGATGCAGTGGTAGAAATGAATGTTCAAGCCATGGAACCGTACAAAGCAAGATATTGAAAGATGGTTGGAGACAAAAAAACTCAAGTTCACGAAGAAAGAAAATAGAAGTACCAGGTATACACTGCTCCAATATATGCAGAGGTATGTGTTTATAGATTTGTATGAGGCATATTTATGTTATCTTCCAGAGTTATTACATGAGTGGATATTGAGGTTGAAGGATACCCATCTGACTAATCAAATTACACCTGTCGAGTGGACTACTGAGAATATTGTGTGATTGGAAAGGGTTAATAACAAATTCACCCACGAAGTGGATTTTTGGTTAGATGATATTACTACGAGGTTTATTACTGAATTTACAGTATACACAATGAATTCATATATTGCTGCAGATAAGGATTTATTTAAGGGACCCATAGGGAGGTACATCAAATCACTCAAGATATTATTGCATGATAAAGGTGTAATGAACATGGAATCAGACAACTAAATCACTATGTTCACATGGGGGAGTTGGGGGAAGCACTAAAGAATATCTAAGATATGGAGAAGGCTCTAAACGGAGGCCAGAAGGAGGAAGAAATGGACCCCATAATGATGGATGAGTAGTAGGATAGGAAAATAATAAGGAAAGCATGATTGACATGCAATAGAAGACCCTACAAGTATAAGATCAATAGTAAAATTAGGGCATTAGCCAAGCGAAAGGGATTGTATAGTGATGACGAAGAGGTAGAGTATCTCCATGTGATAGGGAAGATTGAGGAAATATTGCATGCAACATATGAGAGGAAAACTAGAGGTCAGGGGTTCGATGTAGAAGAAGGCTCTCCATTCTAGATCTGAATTAGTGTTGAACCCACAACCCCATGTGTGACCAATACATCTAAAGAAGAAAAACCGATTAACCAACACATGATTAGTGGTATAATAGTTTTTACAAGATGTTGGTCCAATGGAAACTCAAGCATAAGTGTAATTTCAACATGAAGTAGTCAATTATTTACACCGCACGAAAGTGGTAGTACAATAAAATTTAGAATGGGAGGACAAGATCCAAGTATTAGGTTACTACAGTTTTTAGGAGAAGGGTCATAGGCACCAAAAAAACATTTGTTTATATTTGAGAAGATATGGGAATCTAAGAATATTACAAATGAAGATACAAAGGTTTCACAGTTGGATATCACATTCAGAGACGACACATTATACTGGTACATGGGTCTCGCAACAAATAATCCAACGGGAGTGCATACAACTGTAGCACAAGTGAAGAGGAAATTAATCAATGAATTACTGAAACCAAGCTCAGAGGATCAGTTGATGACTAAAATGATATAGATCAAGAAGAAACTAGGAGAATCAATCTGGGGGGTGGACAAGAAGATAAAAATAATAAAATGTAAGTTGAAGTATCCTATTACTCATATGAAACATAGACGTTTATTTTTTAAATATTTTGTTTTCACATTTCAAGTATCCTTTGAGTCAATAGAAGTTCCAAATTCAGGTTGAGGCCCTACAAGAAAACTTTCAGTTAGAGGAAAATTAGTATAAGTAGAGAGATCCGACTGTGGAAGATCTCAAACAAGACCTAAAGAACTTAACATTTTAGTTGAATCATGATAAAGGTAAGGAAAAAAGGGAAGATATTTGTTGCACACTATGCAGAACTAAAGGCCATCACAAGAATGAATGTCCATTATTTGTGCAATATATTTTAGTGGGTATGCCAAATCCTTTTTCTTCATGAGGACCATGGTGTGAGATTGGTAAAAAAAATGGGCATCATCCCTATCATTTCCCCATGATGCAGATGTATCAGATAGTACTGAAAATTACTTTTTGTAATTTTTGCAAGTCAATTGGACATGAAGACAAGCACTACAAAAATTTGGAGATGATGAAAGAGAGGATTTCAGATACATATAGGGTGCACGATAAACACATAATAAAAAAACCTACGCACTAGTTGTAGTATAACAAAGCGCAAAAAACACAAAATACCATCGTGCAACAATTTCAACCACAATTGTAGTACAACAATGTGTAACAGTTTGGAGCAACACCACAATATAACAACGCACAAAAGTGCATAACACCACCATAGTATAATAATGCACAACCACAGTACAACATGGACCTCAATATAATACATCACGTGAAGACAATCATGGTAACAGAGGAGGCTTCAGAGGAGGAGGATTTGGAGGAGGTCGAGGACCATTACTTTTTCATAACTTTAAAAAACTAGGGCATTATGAAAGAGACTTACCACATCCACCTCTAACATATATGTATTTTTGCGCAACAAACCATGAGACAAAATAGTGTCTGACACTTTTGGTGAAGATACAGAATAAGAGAAACTAGATTAATCAGAATGTACAATGGATTTTTGTGGAAAACAAAGAAGAGGATGGGAATAAGATCAACATCATTACTATAGGTAGATCCAAGACAGGATAAGATGAAATAAATAATGATGAGGATCAGTACCAGTGGGTCAAGAATAATACCATGTATGAACATAAGTTTGATGTGTGAAAAGAGAAAGAGATATTCAAAGAGGCTAGAAAAGAAATTATGAAAGAAAATAGTGTGTCAACTTTCGGAATACAACCAATAGATGAGATACCAGTGTATGGCATGAATCCATTATTTGATCAGACCAGCAATGAGAAACCTTTAGATCAAGTAAGTAACTTAAGAAAAAATTTGGGGTCTTGTGTAAAGTTGTTAAATGATACAAATTATTTACAAGAACAACATAATTTGTTATTAAAGTGTAATTCTAAGGAAGAAGGGATAAAAAGAGTGAATCAAGTCTATAAGTAGATAAGAAAAAGAAGGGAATTCAGTTTTAATGAAAACATAGGATATTTCAATATTAGGGATATCATACTACACTTAAGGTCTGAAGTCAATGTTATGCAAAAGAAGACATGGGAAGATATGGGAGAACCTCAATTGGGGTATTCACCTATTCAGTTGAAGTTAGAAAATCAACATAGAGTGGTGCCAATTGGAATATTGAAAGGGATTACAGTAGATCAAGATGGTGTGCACACCATGGAAGACTTTGAAATCATTAACATAGTAGATAATACTTCGCCATATCCATCTTTGTTGGGTTTGGATTGGCATTTTGATAACCAGGTTATTATCAATTTAATAAAAGGAAGATGATATTTGAATATGGATAAAATTGAGTTATTGCACCATTGGATCCCTCAGAAAGAGGAAGGTATGTGGAACCTACGACATATAATATTCTTATAGAAGATGTAAATTAGTTCTACAAAACTACTGCACATGAATACAATTATATCAACCAAACTGCAAATGGCATGCTCATTTGTAGGAGTATTATTTTGTGTTCTTTAGACTATGAAACATGACTAGAGAGATGGAAGCAACGAATACATGAATTATCCACTAGAAGATGTGACAGAATGACGTGTGCCCTGAGATGGATTGGCTCATAGGTAATAGAGCCTCCTACTTTTTATGGTCTGAATGACTTAGAAGAATTTCTTAATGAAGTTTGAGTTAGAAGTAGTATAAATTCAGAGATTACCAATATTAGATATTGCTTTGAAAGATACACCTACCCAATGGTGGGGTACACATAAGGAGAATATCAACAACTGGTTTCAGTGTAAGAGGTTACTACGCATAAGATTCGATCCAGAGCAGGAGCATATATATGAGGAGAAATATGAGGTATTTGGAAAACCTCAAGAACATGTAGATAAGTGCATCATTCAATGGAGATTAGTGTCACCAAAAGAATGGCCACACCATTTCATTCACACATTAGAAGGAATTCCAAAGAACTAGTACATAGAACAGGAATAGTGCAAAGAAACTACAAACTAGGAAGAGATACAACATAGTTTTGTAGTTACATTTTCCTTTAAGCATGAAAGTCTAGAGATGGATACAACGCTAAAGGTGGTAATATACAATATATTAGAAGAACTTGAATTTGAAATAATCCCAACATATCATAAGTAGACTAGACAAACAATTAAGCAATTGCTAAAATATTATCACAATGTATAAGAAGAATATCCAACATAGGATAATTAACGCAATATCTAGATCCCATAAGTTGAAGGAGAAAGGGAAATAGAATTCCCAAAGCTAGATTTAGAAGATTATGTTGCGCCATTAAATATGAATAAGGTAAACATTAGAACTGCAGAAAACCCAAAGATTGCAATCATTGGATATTATCGGGATTATCAAACAATAGAAAGAATCACATAATTACTATGTGAGTATAGTGTATAGTGAATTTTTCCCAGCGACATTCTTAGAGATGAAGAGATTAGAAAGAGGTATAGGAGAGATCAATATTCCTTTGAATCTAGAAGCCAAACCTATAATACAGATACCTTACAGGTTGAACCCAATATATAAGGAGAAAGTAAAGGAATAAATTGACAAGCTGTTAGAGGCTAGTGTCATAGAACCTCTGGAAGAATCATAATGGATAATTCCTATGGTGGTGCAAGAAAATAAGCAAGGAGGGATTAGTATATGTGTAGATTTTATAAAATTGAATGATTCTTGCCTACATGATCCTTTTCCTAACCCATTTACATACGATTTTTTGGAAAATGTAGGGGGTCAAGAAGCTTATTCATTTATTGATGGGGTAAAATCATGAAGCTGGGTAACACTTTTGCTTGTTTTATGACAAAAAAAA
>ML821643.1:24358-46894 GCA_009831015.1 Picea engelmannii
GATATCAATAGATCGAGATAATACCAGAAGATAGACATAAGACTATATTTTCTACATAATGAGGATCATTTCAGTATATAGTTATGCCATTTGGGTTGAATAATGCACCTACATATTTTTAAAGAGTTGTAGTAGCAGCCTTTAGGGACTTTATTCATAACTTTTTAGAGGTATACTTGGATGATTGGACAATGTTTAGTTTATTGAAGTATCATGTTGAAGTATTAAGGCTAATGTTGGATAGATGTATACAATGTCATATCTCATTGAATATTAAGAAAATCATTTTCAGCACACCTTTTGGTATTTTTTTAGGGCTTGTGGTGTGTAAACAATGTTTGTTGGTTGATCCTGCTAAAATTGATGTCATAGTTAACTTACCACCACTGAAATCAATGTGCCAGTTGAAGAATACACTTGGTCATACAAGATATCACAAGAAGTTCATAAGAGGATCTTCACAGATTACCATGCCAATGGAGAAATTGCTGAAAAAGGGCACCAACTATCACTGGAATGAAGAATGTCATCAAATTTTGTATATTTTGAAGGAGAAGATGGTGACGGCACTAATTCTGGTGTTTCCAAACTGGGAAAAATAATTTCATGCACATGTAGATGCATCTTCAATAGAATTAGGAGTAGTATTGACCCAACTAGGAGAAGGTGATATAGATCATCCTATTGCATTTGCAAGGAAGGAGTTATCATATTCAGAACAAAACTAGAACACTACAAAAAGGGAAGGATTAGCTATGGTGTATGCTTTGCGGAAATACATACAGTACTTGTTAGGGAAACATTTCAATATGTTTACAAATAATTCTCTCATATATTTAGTCAATAAGCCAGTGTTGGGGGGGAGGTTATGGATATGGCTACTTTTTTTCCAAGAATTTGACTTTGAAGTTGTGATGAAGATAGGAAGATTGAATGTAGGAACAGATCACTTATCTAGGATAACTAATGGAGAAAACACCCATTAACTTGGAAGACAAATTCCGAGATGCACAATTTTTTTCAGTACAGATAGTTGATGAGTATTTTGCTGACATTATTGAGATTTTTACTAAAATATTTGCACCAAGAGAATTTACTACTGTGCAAAAGAAAATTTTGGTGGTTAGAGCTGCAAACTACGAATTGATTACAGGTAATTTATACAAGATAACATTTTGAGGAGATGTGTTATGGAGCATGGAAGGCCTATTATTTTATCAGAAACACATGAAGGCATAACTAGAGGACACTACGTAGGAAAAAATAGAAGGTATTGCACGTAGGATTATGGTGGCCAATAGTTCACAAGGATTCAAAGGAATACTGTCAGAAGTGCGATGTTTATCATATATTTGGGAATCCATATAGGAGGGATGAGATGCCACTAAGACCTCATATTACCTTACAAGTGTTTCATAAATGGGTAGTAGATTTTGTAGGTCCAATTAATCCACCAACAAGAAGATCGAGAACCAAATATATTATTACAGTGATAAAATGCTTGAACAGAAGGGATGACGCAAAAACAATGAAGGATTGCAGTACAAAGACTACAGTGCAATTTTTATTTGAACATGTAGTGACAATGTTTGGGTGTCCAAGAATAGTGATGAGTGATCAGGGGCCTCACTTAATCAACAACACAATTGAGGCAATGCAAGAATAATTTGAGATACATCATAAGAAGAGCGCTCCATATCATCATCAGGATAATGGAATAGTTGAAGGATTTAACAAGATATTGGAGAATTCTCTGATAGAGATTTGAAATGTGAACAAGGATGACTTATATTTCAAGGTACCAACATTATTATGGGCTTACAAAACTACATGCAAGAAGCTAACAAGGCAGACAACCTTTAGGTTGGTGTATGGATAGGAGGTAGTAGTTCCCTGAGATGATTTTATACCAAATTTGTGCATTGTAGTTATTACATAAATGATAGAAAGAGGCACAACATAGGAACGATTAGCTCAAGTTATGGAATTAGAAGAAGATATAATTGTATCTAGCTTCCATCAGAAGGTAGAGAAAGAAAAAGATAAAGCATGGCATGACATACCTATTAATAAGAAGAACTTCAAGGAAAGAGATATGGCTCTCCTCTATGATAGTAAATATTTGCATGACTGATGGAAACTTAAAATGAATTGTCTAGGTCCATACCAAATAAAAATTTTCATAGATGGAGGTGTTGTATAGCTACATGACTTAGTAGGCAAGGAATTTCAAGGACTGGTGAATGGTAGTCCATTGAAAAATTTATAGGGACGATTGACCTATCAACCCTCAGTAATTACAACGCAAAAAGTAGAATTGTACATATTGTATAGTAGGAAGAAAAAGAAGAAAAAGAAAAGAAAAAGTAGAAAAACAAGAAAAGGGAAGAGAAAACTAGAAAAATGAAGAAAAAGACAAAAAGAAGTAGTAAGAGGAATAAGTGGTAGACAGACATTCAAGAATGGCAGCACGTAACAAACAGTAAATGGATGTGACATAATTTAGGAGACTACATGTAGGAAAAGTAAACATTGCACGATGGGATGAGAAATGACTGGAAAAGTGAAAAATTGTTGAACAAAAAAGAAAGGGCACATCAAATCTTTAATGATAGAGTCTATAAAAAGGGAAAGGTGGGGAGAATGAAAAAACACTTGTGACTTTTGAGAAAAGAAAGAAAGATAAAACATAGTGTGAGTAAGTGAGAATTTGTGAAGAATCCAAACGATATTTGCAGCCAAGTTTTTGTGAATTAAGAAAATGGTGGTGCTAAAGTTTGAAGGACTAAATCAGCTCATGAAAAGGACCCATAGTGCTAAAATATTGTTCGGAGAAATGACCAGAGTGGTCTGTGTGGATGAAATTCCATCTATAGATACTGAATCCATTAGTTTGATGTAGATCGAAAAAGAAAACCCACAAGAAGAAACATCAGAATTCATCCAAGCGATGCAAGAATGAAACCCCAGGATGAAAGGAAAACCTAACACATAAAACCTAGGAGCAGTGAACACAGAGGGTGAACAGGGTGATGATGAAACTGATAAAATGAAATTTGATAAAACTACAACACAGGAAAAACCATAGGTCAAAGATGACCACACTACATATTTGGAATTGCAGGAAGAAGAAACCATAGAGGAAACAAGAGCAAGGTCATCAAGGAAAAGGGAAAAAGTGGCATCAACATGAACACAAACACCAATTTTGTTATTAGTGCCCTAAATTTAGAACTCAGTAGTCATTGTGGAATATATTCTTGGATGTGTTCCCAAATTATGGTACACCGATCATGATGTAACAAAGGTCACCAAGTTCCTAGATCTTGCGAAGGAGGTTTATATGAAAAACAGGGGGTCAACATCAAAATGAATCATGATTATGGAGCCTAAATGGTGCATAGTTGGACTTTACAACTCCAAAATAATGAATTTATTGGAAATTCCTCACTTCAACAGGGGGAAAAACCTAAATACATGTGTCAAACATCTTTTGGTGCACGTACATGGAGTATTTTTATGGATGGATATACCTTCCCAATAGATGTCAACCTAATTTCTAAGTTGACAAGGTTATCGATAGATGGGGTAAAAACAAAGAAATGCCTCGACAATAAAACGAAGGAGAAGGCCATTGTAGAGGAAGTGAATGTAAAATTTGGCACATATTGAGGCAACAAAGGGATTATCATTAAAAACATCATTGACCCAACTACCAGATTTGCAGCAAAATGGAAGGCCTACAAACTACTTAGGAAATGTCGCAAAAAAGAAACACGAGAAGGGGTGATCAAAGAAGCTGCGTATTGCGCAAAGGGTACAGTTTTAAGTTTGGTGTCATATCTAGACGATCGTTTCTTACAAGACTGCAAGGATGTTGGAAAGAAGTTACACTATTCCTAGCTGATAATTTTGATAGCCTTGGAGGCATGCGAAAAACCTAAGTTTTCAATGTTTTATGAAATAAAAGGAAGGTGTGGCGCAACAATATATGAAACCCTGTAACACAACATAGATGCCAAGTAGAGAAAATCCAATTCAATATTTTTTGGCATGTACATTCAAGATATGTAGGAGAAGATTGTAAATACATGGAGAATGTCATTTGAAGTGGTGAAGGAGCATGAGGGGATAGCTAACTTTAAGGAATCCAGACATAAAACATGGATACAATCCATAAGACACCGAAAGAAGACATGGCTCAAGATGCACTATTGCATTACAATAGAATAAGTCAAGTGGGTACTCGCATAATGATGAGATCAATGGAAGGTTCCAATAACAGTAAAGAAAGGGGCAAAGGGAAAACAATGAGGAAAATATTATATAATAGAAAAATACAGTATTCCAGTAGACGATACTAGAAAATCAATAGAGTGCAACAAATCAACAATCACTGGTAAAAAAATGAAGAAACCAAGGAAGAAGGAAACAATACCAAGAGCCTCACTGCTAGGAGAAGACACCGCAGAAAGAAAAAATGCAGAAGCGAAAATGAAACAACGAATCTCAAATCAGGAGATAAGGACACAAAGCATACCATAAGAAACAAAATATATGCATATAGAAAATAGGAAATCAACCATGGATATGGGAGAACTAAGGAATAAGATGAGGGAACAAAATAAGCCCATTGATCTCACAATCATAGAGGACAATGCAGATTTAGAAGTTGATAAAGTGAAAGACTGATGGGAGGAAGCACTCTATGTTGTAGAGTCTTGGAGAGAATAACTCATGACAAAGATAATGGAATTTAAAGAAGTTTTTCAGATCTTACAACTCATTGTCACACATTATAGAAGTACAATGCAACATGTACCCATACATGAAGAAATGGAGACAATGGAAACAAAAAGAATGGGAAGCATGAAATTCAAAATAAGTCAGAGTATGTTACAGGTAAATGAGGAAACCACGCAAAATACTTTGAAGGATGTGTAACGATTGGAATTGGCGTTATCCAAGATCCAAAAAAAGGCACTATACAAGTTACATATGAGCTTGGAGAAGGAAGTGCAATCAATGGAAAGGACTGATGAAACACACTTGGGGAAGGAGAAGGAGGTGTTGGAGAAATCCTCAAAGAAGTTCTAATTAAACATGAGGAAGAAAAGAGATACCCAGAGAAGTTGGAAAAAAAACACGAGGAAGTATTTCAAACAATTGAAGATAGCGCAAAATATAAGATAACGAGGATAACACAAACAATCGAGGGATACAAGGAGGAAATAGTAGAGTTGGTTGGGAAGTTGACACCAACCACCCCTCCAAAGGTCAAACGAGAAAGGGAACAACATGAAATAAAAAAATCATATCTTTTGCAACTAGAAGTAAAGGAAATAGCCGAGCTCTATGAAATGACAAGGAAACTATGGAAAAACTTGGCAGAAGATGAAGGGATCCAACAATTGTATTAGAGAGAAGAAAATTTGAACATTGTAGTCTAGGATATAAAGTAAAGGGAAAATACAATTCCTATCTCAGAGAGACTGAGGGTCGCACAAAATATGAAAAACTTGCAAGTAGAATTGAAGACAATCAAGGAGGAAAGGAAGACCAGAGAGACTCAGTTGGAGCCCCCGCAACAACAAGAAAAAAAGATGATAACAGAGATGGAAATGGTGAAATCCAGAATGGAACAGGTGTAGCCAGAAAGCATACAAGTAATAAATGATCATGTCACAATATAGGTTTTGGAAACAATCATAGAAAAGAATGTGTAGATGAAGAAAAAACGACATGAAATAGAAACAAAGTTCCACGAATTGGAGAAATTAGTGCAAGAGGAACACGTGACCTAAGTGGCTTGGGACGAGTGGCATGTTAGTGTTGGGGGCCTGTTGGAGCAGTGAATATTGGGTTTAAGTGTAGAAAATGAGGATAAGATCTAAGGAATGGATGAAGGGAGTAGTTTGCAACAGAAAATAAGGGAAATAAGTGCAACATAATGGAAAAGGAAGTAGCATGCCAGAAAAGAAGGAAGACCAACACATAATCCAAGAAATAAAGGGTTGGATCGAAGACCAACCGTGCAGAATATAGTTGGAAAGGGGAAAGTAGAGTCCACTTAGAATTAAGGTTTTTGATTCACAATGTAAGGATTTTTACCCATTTTTTAATATAAATATGATGTATGAGGTAGATAGGGGAGATATTATCTTATAACTCATTTCTGAAGAACCTACTTTTGGAACAAATTTTTGAGTCTCAGTCTAAGTCTTTGCATAATTGAGATTTGCAGAGCTTAGATGGACTCAGTATTTAGTTTTAGTTGAGGTCAAGGTCACAATTTGTGGAGCTTGGTGCGATGTTGGTCAACCTCACGACTACTGAACTATGATGTAATGTGCGGAACACTATTTTGATGAAGAATAAGAAACATATCATAAGATCTTTTGGACGTAGCCTACGGGGGGTGAAACACAGTAAAACCTTGTGTTACAATGTATCTAAATGGATTTATGTTGATTTTATGCTTAATGATGAATGGATGGTTATAAGAATGCCTATGTTAGGGTTTATTTAAAATGTGCAACATTAATAATGCATAATGTATGTTATTGAATGGATAAAATAGTATATCAGATTAATGTTATGGTAGAATGCATGTTAAAGTAGGAGTAGAAGTAAAAGGAACATCCTCAATCCCTTCCATGAATATAGACATTTGCGTCTTGTAGTCACCCATAAGTCATCTCGGGTGAGACTGTGTTGTTCACTCTATGCGTGGTGTATCCTTATGGTTTATCAGAGGGGTCGACGATGAATAGGGTTTTGTTGTAGAAGTAAGGTAGAACTCAGTTCATCCCATACATCCAAAAAAGACATTGTTTTCATTGTATCCCAATGGGATATCATTTTATGTAAATTTTATGAATCAGGGGGATTCATTGGATTCAACTCTTATTTGAATAAATCCTCGTTTCATTATTTTTTCCCTTTTAAGCTTATTTAATTACATCTCTCTTATTTTTCTATGTAATCTTAATTGGTAACTTCATAATTTGGTACAACCACCATTGTGTAAAAAATGTTTTATCAAGTAATATTTACGTGTGAAATATTTATAAATAATTAAGATTAAATGATGAAAGGATTTCAGTCATGACCCTTTTTGTGTTTTCATATATATATTTGATAGATTGCTAATTATATTTAATTTAATGTTTTATATTGAATTCATGGTTATGCTCATTATATGGCATTTGTTTTATTGTTGGATTCATTTACCTATGCCCAACCGATCATCCTTCTTTGTCTTAGATTTATAGTGACTTCCTTAATCATTGTTCGTCTCTAAGATTTATTTTTTTCCCCATATTCATCTATCTTCCACTTATCCACTATTTTTCTTTGTTCTATAATTCTCGATGCCCAATGGATTAAACCTCTAATCTCTAAAATTTACAATTTGTAATCCTAGTAAATTTTCATTTATCTATAATTTCGCTCAACATTCTTTTTACCATTTTTAAATCTAGTAGTAGAGCTTAATGATAAAATTGTTGCGTAATGACAGTGGGAAGCCAACATTCTAAAATCATATGAGGGATCCCCCTCTGACTACAGGAGCCATATTGCAGTCAAAATCTTGGTTGAAAATGTTCTTGGCATGTTCCTAATAGTCATGAACATCTCAAGTAACAACAAATTGGTTCAACCAACATCATGTTGTTCTAGAATATTACAATAAGGAATTTACTTGCTTGGATGAGGAAGGAAACTTAAGAACAACTCAAGGAATTTTAAGGTCTATAACCATCATATAATTTTCATTCTTGCAATTTAAGAAAATATATAGAAATGGATGTCAATTGTTTGTAGCACACATGGAGGAGCCACCTAAGGATAAAGTGCCAAATGTTGAAGACTGCACAGTACTGAAAAAATTTGAGGTTGTATTTAAAGAGATGTTGGGGTTTCTATTGAAAAGAGACATTGATTTCTATATAAATATGACTTTGGGAGTAACACCCTTATCCAAGACTCCTTATAGGATGAGTATGCCATAGATGAAGGAATTGTAGATGCAACTTGAAGAGCTTCTGAAGAAGGGGTATATACACCCAAGTGTGTCACTTTGGGGTACCCCAGTATTGTTTTTGAAGAAGAAGGATGGTATTTTGAGGCTTTGTATCAACTTTAGGTATTTGAACAAAGTAAAAATAAAGAAAAAGTATCCTTTCTCAGGGATATATGACATCTTTGATCAACTGAGGGGAGTGCATATATTTTGAAAGATTAATATCAAATATGGATATCACCAAGTGAGAATTAAAGAAGAATACATAAACAAGAATGTCTTCATAATGATGTACAAATATTACGAGTTCAAAGTGGTTCCATTTGAGTTGTCAAATGCATCAGTTGTCATCATGTGTTTGATGAACACATTTTTTCAGAAATTACATAGATAAGTTTGTGATTGTATTTTTGGATGACATACTTATTTACTCAAATTCTGAAGAAGATCACGAGCAACACTTGAGGATGCTATTACAAGTATTGAAGGAGAATCAACTATATGGAAAATTGAGAAAGTGATCATTTTACCAGTGACAAATTCATTATTTGGGTCATATCATTTCCAAGGAAGGAATATCTATGAATCTAGAATATATAAAAACCATTGAGGAATGGCCGAAACCAAGAAATCTTGTAGAGGTGAGGTCCTTCACACGAATTGCAAGTTATTATAGAAGGTGTTTTGAAGGATTCTCAAAAATTGTGCACCCAATTACATCCTTGCAAAAGAAAGGTGTGTGATTTGAATGGACTTCTGATTGTAAAAGAAGTTTCCAACAATTGAAATTTGTGTTGACAAGTGTGCCAATTTTGAGAATTTTTTATTCATAGGAATACTTCGTTGTATGTACAAATTATTGTGAAGAAGGACTTGGGGGATTCATTAGGTAGAATATGCATTTGATATTCTATGAATTAATAAAGTTAAAATAGCATGAAAGGATTTATGCTACTCATGATTTAGAATTGGAATCCATAGTGCATGGCTTCAATATGTGGTTGGACTATCTCATGGGTAATATATTTGAGTTGAGAATAGACCATAGTGGTCTGAAGTATCTGTTTGGACAACTAAGTTTAAATTATAGATAGAAAAAGTGGTTATAATTACTCAGTGAGTGTGACTTTGACATAAATAATATCAAAGGAAAAGAGAACAACTCGGTTGATGCACTCTGCAAGAGGGTGCACGAAATGAATGCTACAACTATTAGCATGTACAAATAAGATTTGTGTGACATAATTTTAGAGGGTGCCAAATCCGATCAATGTTATGTGCATATAAAGGAGAATTTACAACAAGGTATGTCGCAATAAAAATTAGAAGGTTATAAACTAAAAGTGGATGGAATCCTAATTTATAGGTGCAGAGTCTATGTGTCAAATGTTCAAGAATTGAAAAATATGTTATTGTCATATATGCATAAGGTTTCTTATGTTAGACAACCAGGATACTAGAAAAAAATTGCAATGGTAAAAAAACAACAATATTGGTCATGCATGAAAAATGAGGTTTTTGATTTTATTGCTAAATGCCTTGAATGTCAAAAGGTCAAGGTTTAGCACAACCATCTATCTAGTTTTCTAAAACCTTTTTCCATTTCTTAGTGGAAGTGGGAAGTTGTATCCATGGATTTCATTACTAAGTTCCCTAGGAATTCTAAGAAACATGATTATATTATGGTAGTGGTGGGAAAGATTACTAAACCTTCCCATTTTATTCCAGTGGAGTCGACGCACAAGGAAGCCAACATTGATGAAATATACATGTAAAAAATTTCTAAACTGCATGGTATACCTAAGAAAATTTTATTTGAAAAAGATTCCAATTTCACATCAAACTTTTGGAAAGGGGTATTCAAAGGATTTGGAAAAAATATAAACTTTATCACAACATATCACCCTGAGAGAGATGGAAAAACAAAGAGGGTAAATCAAGTGATTGAATATATGCTGAGGATGTATGTGATGGATAAACCATAAAAATGTGAAGACTACCTTCACTTGGTAGAGTTTGATTACAACAATGGGTATCAAGCATCTCTAAATATGAGCCCATTTGAGGCACTTTATGGTATAAATTGAAACACACTAGTGAGTTGGGACAACCCAACAGACTGCATAGTGGTTGGGCTAGATTTTCTATGGGAAATGGAGGAGAAGATGATAAATTTAAGGAATAATTTAAAGGCTTCCCAAGATAGGAAGACAAGATGCACAGATAAAGGAAGAACCCACAAAGAGTTTAAAGTTGGTGACCATGTGTTCTTGAAAGTAAAATCAAGACGTAGTTCCATGCAGTTGGGAAATTGTTCTAATTTGGAAACATGCTACTATGTGACATTTGAAATCATAGAGAATATTGGTCATGTCAAATAAACGCTTTCATTTCCTGAATCCTTGTGTATTCATAATGTTTTCTAGTAATCATTTTTTTTAAAGTACCTATTGGATGTTAATCATATTATTATTTGGAATGTGATTTAGGAGTAGCCAACCAGAAGGAGATTTTCGAGTTCGACCAAGTTGTATATTGGATCAAAAAATAAAATAGCTCCTGAATCTAAACATGAAGCTAGTAAAAGTCCAATGGACCTGGTACAGTCCTGAGGATGCAACTTGGGAGTGTGAGGATCCTATGGAGGAAGAGTATGCCCATCTCTTTGAATAATTTTGAAAATGTGTATGTACATGTGTATATAATGCACCAAGGAAAGTACATAAATAAGGGGGAGGGGAATGTAATGTCCCTAATATGAACCCCATTTGTAATTTTACAAATAGGCTAGTGAGCCATTGGTACCAATTATAAATCTAAATCTACATATATTTTGGTGAGTCGTTGGCACTAATTTTTCATTTTAAGCACACCTGATTAGTGTGCGAGGATTGCTGTCAAATAAAGGGTATGCACCTTTCATAGTGATGCACACACCTAGGCATATGTGTGTGGTAGCACATCAAAATTAGGGTGTGCACATTTCACAGTGTTGTGTGGACTTGAGTAAGTGCACGAGGATTACCTTGAAGTGTGAATCAAACCTCAATATTGTAGTGTACCGCAAATTTTACAAAAATGATTTTTTTTTAAAGGGGAACACTATCGTCTAAACTGTCATGACAAATGTTGTGACACATTGAATAATTATATCCTAATCCATCTAATGTATATCTATATATGGAAAGGTCATAATTCCTTCTAATTGGTATTTAAGGGATCTTAATATCCATCTAAATGGTATGCAAGGGATCATAATATCCATACACTTTTTTCTACTATGCATTTCTACTAACATTATCAATGTAATTTTTAATATAATAAAGGATGGGCCTACCAAGTTCCATAGCCTAGGCCTAACCTATGCAACTCACTCATATAAGTCTTATTTATATTATTAAACATAACAAAAGGAACTTATAAAATGAAACTCATATAAGTCCTGGATATATTATTAAACATAACGCATGGCACTTATAAAATACAAAAACTATACACCATAATCTAACTATACTTTATGTAGTTCACCCTTGAACACTAGTGTACAATGAGAATGGGTCTAGGTCCTAACCACCATGTCTTAACTTCCGCGCTAGGAGTTTGGTGAGGTTCCCAAGTGTTTTGACATGTTTAATTAAACCTAGGCTTAAAGGCATAATGTTGGAACCATGTTTACCTATACCTCTAGTTGGTATCAACCATAAATCCTAGCCTGTAAGAAACTTGATAAGAATTAACTAACCATTCATTGAATGGTCGAATCCTAGCCTTGGGCATTAAGTTGGCCATAGCCATTCATGGTGGTAGGTCACCTTCGTTCCAGGCCTGACATTTTGGCATGGAAGTGCCACTACAGGCTTTCCACCTCAATTGACTTCACATGGTAGTGAGAGGTTGGCATACACTCCATACTTCTCCACTCTCAAGAGGCACTTGATTCCATTACCCTCACATTCGTTTCATTCAATTTTGGTTTTCTCTATTCTTACTCCAAGGTAGTAGGGTTAAGCGACTATGGTATTTTCATGGTGGTCATGGGATGGCTACTGCCTTTGATAATATTCTCATATCTTTGGCTAGGACTAATATTAAAACATTTAGTCGGTTTCCTTTGCGACATGGAGGTCATTGTCTTTCAAATTTACCCTCGGCTTTTATACTGTAATATTCTTCCCTCTGTATATCCTATTCCATATTCATTGGCTCAATAGGGTTTTGCATTTGTGTCTGGGAGAATACATTATTCTGTTAATACGATTTAACCATAACTTGATGTATGCATACTCTTTGTGCTACATGAGTTCTTGGTCCCGAATCTTGATTTATAATACACATTTCTTTAAATTATATTTATGTGTTGGCCAAGTTATGTATAATGATTTCTAGGAGTGTGCCATGCATTTACTTTTGTCAATCAGGCTCTATATAATGCATTTCCATGGTGTGAAATATGTTTATTGTGTTTGTTACAACTCGGTATAATGCATTTCCATGGTGTGCAATATGTTTACTGTGTTGGATCAAACTCTCTATAATGCACTTCTATATATATATATATATATATATATAAGTAATGTTTATCGTGATGGGTCAAGCTTTGTATATTGTATTTTGATATGTAATTAAATAATTTACCATGTTGGGTCGAGCTTTGTATAATGCATTTCCATACCCCACTTTTTGTTATGTCAATATTGCGTTGAAGGGCTCAATGTGTAAGTTTCCAAGTCTTGTTCTATTATTTCGACAATGTGTTCTATATCTCATTATGTTATAATATTACTATGGTTTTTTTCTTGGTTCCTTTACACCTTCCAACACCCTGCTCGGGTTCTGTGATTCCTTTACAAAACTCTCAGTCTTCTAGACCGTAAACCTTCAGGTTACTCTCAGTTCGCTTGTGGTTGCAAAACCCTAAACCCTTGTAAGTTTTGGTTTGATTTTGGGTTTGTACTATGATGTTTCAATAGATAAGGTTAAGCATGTAGTTTATTTCAATTTGTCTTAACCATGAACAATTATGTTGCAGCATCCAAGATCACAAGAAGAAACACCATGCACAAGAACACAAGAACACAAGAAGTATCTTGGGAAACCCTTCTCGACAAGGGAAGAAAACCCAGCCAAATCCTTAGCTATAATATTCAAGAGAAAGACCTTGACCACCAAAAGACTTATCACATAAGAGAGTGCTAAAACCCTAAAAGTCTAGCTCCCAAGAGAGGCGCACATCTTTTCCTAAGAGAATGTACTTGTTGAAATTTCCAAACTTGTGTGAAGGATATGATTCCACAAGGGGAATCATCATTTACTGATATTATACTTTTCCTATCAAAAGAAGTGTTTAATGGTACAACAGGGCAGACCTCTCTAAGTCACATTATAATTATTATTAACTAGATTAATTATTCTTTACATTTATTACTAAACACATTAAGGTGGGGTCGACCTGTACCCTTTACATAACAGTTAGGGTTACATGCAGGTATGACTCTTGAAAAATATATAGAAAGGGATATGATACACCTAATAGTTCTCATCCACTAGGGGCACATCCATAGGAGTTCATATCTTTGGATCTCTGCATTACACAGAAGAACCAGATCTTCACACGTTCACCTATGCTCGTCCACATGAACGTTTGACCAGTACTTCAATATATGATCTACCTAAGGAAAGTCAAGAACTACTGGAGAATTTTGCTGATATAGTGGTGTACTATTTTCCTTGTTCGTTGACACCCATCAGGATTATAATCCATCACATTGACCTTATACCAGGAGAGAGTTTACCAAACAAAGAAGCATACAGATTGATGTCGCAGGAAAATGAAGAGGTTAAAAGGCAAGTCTAGGATTTGATGGACAAAGGGTTGATTAGAGAAATCTTGAGTCCATGTGTTGTACCAATAGTGTTAAGTCTGAAGAACAATGGTGGATGGAGAGTGTGTACAGACTCGAGGGCTATAAACAAAATCACCATCAGGTATAGATTTCCTTTACTTGGGATGGATGACTTAATGGATTGCCTGAGTGGAGCAAGGGTTTTTTCAAAAATTTCTTTAAAGAGTGGATATCACCAGATTCAGATGAGGGAAGGTGATGAATGGAAGACAACATTCAAGACAAATGAAGGGTTGTATGAATGGCTTGTCATGCCATTTCACTTGACGATTGCGTCAAGTACATTCATGATATTGATGAACAAAGTCTTGAAAGATTTCATTGGGAGTTTTATAATTGTATATCTTGATGATATACTGATATTTAGTAAGACTAAGGAAGAAAATTTGAAGCATTTAACTTCTGTAATGTGGAGGTTGCAACAAGAGAAGTTGTTGATAAATCTGAAGAAGTTGTCTTTCATGAAGACAAAACTCATGTATTTGGGTGTTGTGATCTCTTTGAATCAGTTGAAGATGGATCCAGAAAAGGTAAAAGCAATCAACGAATGGTCATCGCCAAGGAATATCTTTGAAGTCAGAAGATTCCATGGATTAGCCAGTTTTTACATGAAATTCATCAGAAATTTTAGTTGAATTTGTGCACCAATGATGGACATAGTCAAGAAAATACATAAATCTTTTCATTGGACAGAGGAAGTAGAGAAAAGTTTCAATTTGTTGAAGCAGAATATAACTAAACAACCAGTTCTGGTTCTGCCATACTTCAACCAAATATTTCAAGTCATATGTGACACAAGTGGATTTGAGATTGGAGCAGTCTTGAGTCAGGACAATAGACCACTTGCATATTTCAATGATAAGTTGAATGAGGCCAAGGAAAATTACTCCACATATGATAAAAAGTTTTATGTAGTAATTCAAGACTTGAATAAATGGAGGCACTACCTAGTTCTGAAAGAGTTTGTTTTATATAGAGACAACTAGTCGTTATCATTTATAACTAGACATGAGAAACAAAACCAAAAACATGCAAAATGGGTTGAGTTTATGTAGAACTTTACTTTTGTTATAAATCACATTTCTGGGAATGCTAACAAGGTTGATGATGCATTGAGTAGGAGATGTTTGATTCTACAGGAGTTTCAAGTGAATACCTTAGGTTTTGAAATCCTAAAGGAAATGTACATGAACAATTCATATTTCAAGGATGCTTATGAAACATGTGAGAATCTTGATCTGAGAGACACAAACCAATGGAATGAATACTTGATTCAAGATGGACTGTTGTTCAGAGGAAATCAACTGTGTATCCCAAAGAGTTCCATGAGAGAAATTGTTTTGAAGGAAAAGAATAGTGGAGGATTGGATGGAAATTTTGGCCATGATAAAACATTCGCACAACTGAGCAGTTCGTATTGTTGGCCAGGAATGAGGACGGATGTCAATAAATTTGTGAACATATATAGAATCTTCCAGCATGCAAAGGGGAAATGATGCAAACGAGGCTGCTCCTACACCTCCAAACTCGTCTGCTCTCAGGATCGTTTTAAATTCCCCTTCTGCTGAGCCGAATTGGCTCTTTTGATTCGTCTCGGGAATCACTGTGCAAATACCCAATCCACAGGTCCTTCTCATTCACCTGCATGGCCTTAGGCACTTAACCGTGGTTATCCCCGATGCGCTATCGGGGTTCGGGGTTTCATGGTTCTCGCTATCGAGAATTTCTCACTCTCTATTTCCCGATACGCGATCCGCTCCTTTCCTTGCCTTAGTCCCTCTGGCTATGCCCTTTGGTCCATGCGACCATTCCTCATACGATTGTAGTCTTATCCCTCCATCGGGATTTTCTGTTCTAATTTCCCGATGAGTTCTTCTGTGTGCTAGCACTCCCGGCTAGGCCCTGGCCCATACGACCACCTCTGATATGACCTTAGTCCAATAGCATCCCATCGGGGTTTCGGGGTTCACAAGTTTGCAATGCAAAGTTTTCACCTCCATGGAATCCCCGATATGCCGATCCACGATGCGCTCCAGATCCCTGACAGCTGGCCTCCACTACGCCATCGCTCTTCGTCGCTATTGTGCTGAAAGTTGTACCCCACTCATCGGGGGTTTCAACATGCCCAGATCACTTGCTCTCGGGATTCCCAATATCCCGATTGAATCCAACCACTGATGGGTTGACTTTCTTGTCGGCCCTTTCTCCGATGGTGTCAATCTCCTCCATGCGTCCCTTCTCTGATGGATGGGCTCGATTAACTCTCGGGGTTTCGGGACTTTCGATGTCCTGAATTCCTTGTCCTCAGGAACTCCGGTTTCCCGATGCGCCAAACATCGATGGTGCTTGATCCTTCGACGCGTGTCCCGCCAAATCAACAGTCCCCGATAGTCAACGGGTCATTGCTTTCGGATTTCGAGAAATTACCTATCGGGAAATCGACAATTGCGATGTCACGATTCACTTGCTCCCCAAATCGCCGAACCCCGAACTCCGATCTGACGTCATCTGCCAACGCCTCCGGTTGTATCTTACAATCTGACACCTGTGGTCCACTCACTCTCGGGGCCCCACGATGCCACGTCACTTCGGGACTTCACGGATCGCGAATCCGCGATGCAAGTTACTTTGTGGTCGAAAACCCCGAAACGTCGAACGCCGAAACCCCGAAGTCCGACTTCTCGGGATCGGACGCCACCTGTCCTTGCCCTGATCAACGGTTCTCATTAAATCAGGAAATCGCTGGTCGCGATTTCAAAAGGTATAAACCTCTCCCTTCGACAAATGCCGAATGCTGATTCTCCGGATTCGTGCCACCTATCCCTGTCACGATCGATGTTTCTGATCAATTCGGGGAATCGCGACTCACGATTTCACGAGGGGTAAACCTCTTACCTCACCAATCCCCGAACGCCGAAACTCCGAAGTCTGATGGACTTTAATTCTCCGTGCCTGCGCCTACGGGTTAACTCCCGCGTAACTCCACCATGATCGAACGGCCCTCGGGATTTCGTGATTCTTCTCTGCGAATCTCGACCGTTGATTTTCCTCTTTGAGGAATTCCTCCACTCTGAAGCTCTCTTCCGTGCGAGCTTCCTCCTGGATTTGTTCCATGTTTTCGCCACGATGAAACTATCCCTCCTGAGCTTCCATCCTGTAGCTTCGACCTCTACTGATATTTCAACCGCTCCTTCAACGGAAGTGCCGATGCACTACTTGTCCTCGGCGTCCAATCACTCTCCAAGGGTTGGAACTTCTGGAATCTTGACGCTTCTTCTCCTCTGCGAACCCTCAACTTGAGTCTCGCCTGTGCGTATGAAAATGCTATCCTTCCAGAGCTTCTGCCCTTTGAATCCTCACGGGATTCTTTGGCTCCTGCACTCCTGCAGAGTCTTCGCGCGCAAAACGCTATCTGCCCTGAGCTTCCACAAACACTCAGAACCCTTTTAAGGGATTTGATCCTTCTCCTCCCTCAGATGGAGAATATCAATGCCTTCCTGGCTATCACCCCAAGCAACCTCCTTTCTAAGTCTTTCTGGGTATTCAGTCACCCAGTGAAGGCTCCCTCAGTGGATGCTTCCTTCAAATGATAGAACTCAAAGAGTTCTTTCCTCCTGTGCCATCTGCACACTTCGCTCGACGTCCTCCAGACGGAGCTACCCAGAATCCCCTATAGAATTATGGTCTCTCTGAACTCACAGCAGAGTTCTTTTCTCTGTACACACGCTCAATACCCTCTGGGTAGAGCTCCTACAGAACTTCTCAGAGGTTCTCTTTACAACAGTGTCTCAGCTACACTGCTTTGACTATGGAGGTGTTCAGTAACCTCAAAGTCCTCCTTCTGTATGAGTTGTTGGCTTCCAGGCTGGTGCTCTCAGCACGTCGTTGTATGACTCCTCACGAGTTCAAAAGTACCTCCTCAGTGTACTAGGATTAAGAGTCTCAACACTCTGTCACGCCCTCATGGAATGAACCCTCAAAGACCTCTCAAACCTGAAATCAAACCACTCCCTGCAAAGGTGTAATAACAACATATAATTACAGCATAAGGAAAACACATACAGGCACGCACACATAAACAAAATATTATGCAGGAAAAACTGCTCTCTGTTCATATATTAACAATTGGAAAAATGCTTATATTTTCACAAAGTGTTCTCGAGCTCTCCTCAGCTCTACATGCCTTCTATCTACATGTACTACTTTCTTAAAATGAGACCTCCCTATCTCCTTTACCTGAGGGCTCACTGAGCGCTTCCCTCCAGGTACACCTACCCTATTCAATTACAATGAATGGGGCTGTCTAATCCAGAATCGGACCTAGATCTCAGCCAATCTACAATAAAGACCGATCCTATCTAATACCTGTGCAAAGGCATGGATTTTCTGGCTCAACAACCTAAGTACATTAACTTACATTCAATACAATTTCAAAATGAGGTTGCGCCTCCTTTTCAGCACATGAATGCATGCACGCTGATGTGGCTGGCAGGCTGCATGGAGAGATTCTCCTGCATCATACTCCACAGCTGCAAAAATCATGAGCTCCTGCTCATGAGCTTTCCCTGTAGTTGTTGGAATCCTCCTGGGTCCCAAACAAGTCTTTGGAGCTTTCCATGTGCTCCATTCTGCTGCTGCTGCTTCCGCTGCGCTGTTGCTGCTGATTTCCTTCTGCCCAGCTGCTCCTCGCTGGTAGTATCTGCTGACTTCGACATCAGCTCCATTATCTCCATGATCACCTCATCCAGCTTCTCCAGTGGCTGGTTTTTCTGTTGCAGTCTCCACAGCTGCAAAAATTTTTGGCCATGGGACTGATCATCATGATCTCCCATGCCTTCATCTGTTTCCAACCTCACCTGTTGGATGTGCATGCCCTGCACTTTCACCCTGTCTTCTAGGGATTCAATCTGCTCCCACAGCTCAACAAGACATATGTTGTCTGTGTCTCCTTCTTCTGCTTCTACAACCTCCCATGTTGCAGTCTTTTCAGCGGAAATGTTGAATATGTCGAGCCATTCCTTGGAATGCTCATTTCCTTCTTCTGTTTCTTTTGCTGTCAGCTCAAATGCTACAGCTCGCTCAGCTTGCTGGCTGAATTTGTTGAGTTGTTCCTCAAAACACTCATTCTTTTCTTCATCCACTTGGGCAGTCTCAGATACCTGCTCCAATTCTTCTTCTTCTACAGTCATCTCCAACTGTGGCTGCTCTGTTGTTGCTACCTGTACAATAGAATTTTCTTCCTCCCCCTGGGCAAATGGTAGGAATATTTCAATTCCCCCAATCATCAGTATATCATCCTGATGTTCCTCCTCTCCTATCAGCTTCATCTGCTGATCTTCTTGCGAGCTTATATGCTTTGTCAGCTCTCCTGGCTGAGTCTGAATTTTCAAATCATCCCTGCCCATCTGGCCATATGGGTTGCTTCCCTGGAAGATTATGAGATCAACCGATCCCATCAGCAACCTTTGCTGAATTGAACTCTCCCTTGAGTCCAAGAGACTCTTAGACAGTCTCAATTTTTCATCCCTTCCTTCCAGGCAGCTTAGTACGCTTATGTTTCCCTCTTGGCAGTCTTCAATGCTTTCACTGCCCTCCTGGCAGTCTTCGAGACCTCGCAGAGATCTCTGATCAATGCCCAGTTGGCCGTTTGAAATTCCTTGGCTGTCCTCACGACAGTCTTTGAGATCCTCAATTGATCCCAATTCGTTTCCCTCCTGGGAAACTAGAATTTCTTCCTTTCTTCCCAACCGACAGTATTTGAAACCATCAGCTGATTCCAACTTATTCCAATCATCATCATCATCATCATCATCATCGCCATCAAGACTTTGTCCTGTCTCTGGCCAACAGTAACAAATCATGTCTTCTTCTATGGCCCTGAGGTTCTCATCATACCCCAGCCATCTTTTCAACAGCCTATGCTGTCTTATGACCATCAGCTGCTTGACTGGCCATTTCGCCTTTGCCTTCTTCATTGGCAATTCGCGCAGTCGTCTCCTCCTCCTATCCTGCCGCATCCGCAGTTCCATATTCTCTATGTCTGCTTTTAATTCATAGAGCTTTCTAGTCTCTTCTGCTTCCTCTGCAAGCTTTTTTGCCTTTCTTTTCTTCCTATGGCCTTCAGTAGCCATTTTGTTGTGTCTACCTGTCCCCTCGACAGATCTGCTGCTGTCACTCCAGCAATCCCGAGTGCTCGGATTCATCTTCTCACAGTCTCCAAATGACTGTCTTCGGACTGCTACCTCCAGCAAGCAAGTCCCCACAGAGTTCTCAGCAACCCTGTCTTCCTTCACCTGCAATATACAGATGAAATCCCGCTCTGATACCACCTGATGCAAACGAGGCTGCTCCTACACCTTCAAACTCGTCTGCTCTCAGGATCGTTTTAAATTCCCCTTCTGCTGAGCCGAATTGGCTCTTTTGATTTGTCTTGGGAATCACTGTGCAAATACCCGATCCACAGGTCCTTCTCATTCACCCGCACGGCCTTAGGCACTTAACCGTGGTTATCCCCGATGCGCTATCGGGGTTCGGGGTTTCACGGTTCTCGCTATCGAGAACTTCTCACTCTCTATTTCCCGATATGCGATCCGCTCCTTTCCTTGCCTTAGTCCCTCTGGCTATGCCCTTTGGTCCATGCGACCATTCCTCATACGATCGTAGTCTTATCCCTCCATCGGGATTTTCCGTTCTAATTTCCTAATGAGTTCTTCTGTGTGCTAGCACTCCCGGCTAGGCCCTGGCCCATACGACCACCTCTGATATGACCTTAGTCCAATAGCATCCCATCGGGGTTTCGGGGTTCGCAAGTTTGCAATGCAAAGTTTTCACCTCCATGGAATCCCCGATATGCCGATCCCCGATGCGCTCCAGATCCCTGACAGCTGGCCTCCACTACGCCACCGCTCGTCGTCGCTACTGTGCTGACAGCTGTACCCCACTCATCGGGGGTTTCAACATGCCCAGATCACTTGCTCCCGGGATTCCCAATATCCCGATTGACTCCAACCACTGATGGGTTGAATTTCCTTGTCGGCTCTTTCTCCGATGGTGTCGATCTCCTCCACGCGTCCCTTCTCTGATGGACGACCTCGATTAACTCTCGGGGTTTCGGGACTTTCGATGTCCTGAATTCCTTGTCCTCAGGAACTCCAGTTTCCCGATGCGCCAAACATCGATGGTGCTTGATCCTTCGATGCGTGTCCCACCAAATCAACAGTCCCCGATAGTCAACGGGTCATTGCTTTCGGATTTCGGGAAATTCCCTATCGAGAAATCGGCAATTGCGATGTCGGGATTCACTTTCTCCCCAAATCGCCGAACCCCGAACTCCGATCTGACGTCATCTGCCAATGCCTCCGGTTGTAGCTTACAATCTGACACCTGTGGTCCACTCACTCTCGGGGCCCCATGATGCCACGTCACTTCGGGACTTCGCGGATCGTGAATCCGCGATGCAAGTTACTTTGTGGTCGAAAACCCCGAAACGTCGAACGCCGAAACCCCGAAGTCCGACTTCTCGGGATCGCACGCCACCTGTCCTTGCCCTGATCAACGGTTCTCGTTAAATCAGGAAATCATTGGTCACGATTTCAAAAGGTATAAACCTCGCCCTTCGACAAACGCCGAATGTTGATTCTCCGGATTCATGCCACCTGTCCCTGTCACGATCGACGGTTCTGATCAATTCGGGGAATCGCGACTCGCGATTTCACGAGGGGTAAACCTCTTACCTCACCAATCCCCGAACATCGAAACTCCGAAGTCCGATGGACTTTAATTCTCCGCGCCTGCGCCTACGGGTTAACTCCCGCGTAACTCCACCATGATCGAACAGCCCTCGGGATTTTGTGATTCTTCTCCGCGAATCTCGACCGTGGATTTTCCTCTTTGAGGAATTCCTCCACTCTGAAGCTCTCTTCCGTGCGAGCTTCCTCCTGGCTTTGTTCCATGATTTCGCCACGATGAAACTATCCCTCCTGAGCTTCCATCTTGTAGCTTCGACCTCTACTGATATTTCAACCGCTCTTTCAACGGAAGTGCCGACGCACTACTTGTCCTCGGCGTCCAATCACTCTCCAAGGGTTGGACCTTCTGGACTCTTGACGCTTCTTCTCCTCTGCGAGCCCTCAACTTGAGTCTCACCTGTGCGTATGAAAACACTATCTTTCTAGAGCTTCTGCCCTTTGAATCCTCACGGGATTCTTTGGCTCATGCACTCCTGCAGAGTCTTCGCGTGCAAAATGCTATCTGTCCTGAGCTTCCACAAACACTCAGACCCCTTTTGAGGGATTTGATCCTTCTCCTCCCTCAGATGGAGAATATCAATGCCTTCCTGGCTATCACCCCAAGCAACCTCCTTTCTAAGTCTTTCTGGGTATTCAGTGACCCAGTGAAGGATCCCTCAGTGGATGCTTCCTTCAAATGATAGAACTCAAAGAGTTCTTTCCTCCTGTGCCATCTACACACTTCGCTCGACGTCCTCCAGACGGAGCTCCCCAGAATCCCCTACAGAATTCTGGTCTCTCTGAACTCACAGCAGAGTTCTTTTCTCTGTACACTTCTGTACACACGCTCAATACCCTCTGGGTAGAGCTCCTACAGAAC
>ML821643.1:48002-74590 GCA_009831015.1 Picea engelmannii
CACATTTCATTCCATGTCACAAAACTAGTGATGCAACACACATTGCAAATCTGTTTTTCAAAGAAGTTGTTCGACTTCATGGGTTACCTAAGAGTATTGTTTCAGATAGAGATACCAAATTTGTTGGTCATTTCTGGAGGACACTAGGGAAGAAGTTGGGGACAGATTTATCCTTTATCTCAACATATCGCCCTCAGATAGATGGATAGACTGAGGTAGTAAATCGAAGTTTGGGAAATTTATTGAGGAGTTTGGTCACTGAACACCATAGTTAGTGGGATCAGATTCTTCTGCAAGTGGAGTTTCCATACAATGGTTCACCTAATAGGAGTACATAAAAGAGCCCATTCGAAATACTGTATGGAATGCAGCCAAGAGGAGTGTCTGAGTTGAGAAACTTAGAGAAGAGTGAGTTCAGGAGTGCTGGAGCAGAAGATTTTGCAACAGAGATGCAGGAGCTCCACAATAAGATTAAAGAGCGGTTGCAGAGTTCTAACCAGGAATACAAGCACAGAACAGATCAACATAGGAGAGAGCTTCAATTTAAAGCGAGAGATTTAGTATTATCACACCTTAGAAAAGAAAGGTTCCCAAGGGGAATATATAACAAGATGAAGATGAAGAAGATAGGTTCGTGTAAAATTTTAAGGAAGTTTGAGGCATATGCTTATGCGATAGAATTTCCAGATGATGTGGGAATATCACCCATATTCAATGTAGCAGATCTGTATCCTTACATTAAAGATGAAGAAGGAGGAGAAGAGAGTCAAAAGGAAATTCATTGGGTCAAATAGATGCTTGTAGAAAAAAATATGCAAATGGAAAAGATCATTGATCAGAGAGTTGGCAAGAAAACCCAGAGGAAGACATATCTTGAATATTTGGTAAAGTTGAAGGGACACCCTATTGAGGATGTCAGTTGGAAAAGTGAAGCGGATATCCAGAAACATGGACAGAAAATGCAGGAGGTTATGGACAAGATTCCATGAATTTTTCATCCAAAGGAGTATGATGCAGGAGCATTGCCACCAAATCACGATTGGAGGATCGTTGGATATGCCAGAGCGCATTTTGAATACATTTTTGAATTTCAAAAGAAGAATCATTAATGTAATAGTTGGAAGGATGTATTTAATTTTAATGTTTTGGGGATTGTGATATAGATATTGAGTGTTTTCTCTCATCTGTTAGTTGTGGACATTTATTGTAATAAATGTAAAGTAGATGGTAGTCTTTAATTCGATAAGATGGCTTAGAGAAGTAGGAGGGAAAATTCAAGAATACTCCCTCGTAGGTAGATTGTATTATCATTCTCATTGTAATTTGTTGTAGAGAAAGAGAGCATAGGAGATTAGAGAAGAACACTGATTTTAGAAGTTGTATGAGAAGATAGTTGTTGTTATTGAGACCATGTATAGAAGCACTTGAATTAATATAAGAAGGCTTTGATTCAATTTCATGGTGTATTATGGTTACCCTTTGTATCAATTGAATGGTATGTTTACATTTATTTCCAGTCTCTGTTATGCATTTGCTTCAATGCCATATGTGTGTGATTTCATGTTGAATGTATGAAGTCTATGAGGAGAGTATAAGTTTCAATTGTTTCTCTTCCTAAGAATTCTTGCAAGGAGTGCAGTGAAAGTCTGCAAGGAGTGCGTCGACAGATTCTGAGTTTTATTTCATAAAGCTCGTGAGAGATACCATTGAACTTATACCAGTAGAAGTGCCAGAGTAGGACAGGGTTGTGCAAGGTGTGCATAGTCCAAGTTGAGTCTTATACCTTTCCAACCCAAGTGAGTGGTTGAAGAAATTATTTCGCAATGAGTGCGCAAAGTTGGAGTGGTCGAATAACCAGAGGTTATTGTGAAATCCGCAAGGTGTGCGTGCATGATTCCTTAAAATACCAGAATTCGTAGCAAGAATTCAACCTCTGGAGGGATAGAGGTTTAGAAGATTTCAAAGGAAGGGAGAGGGTTGAATTCACCTCATGGAAATCAAGATCAGAAGGTTTGACGTCGAGATATTTGGCCAGGAGCCATTGAGATCCTAGACGGATGGTAGAAATTCCTGAGGGAGAAGTGTCCATATTTGTGGGCCGTTGGATCCAGTAAATTTGCGAGGAGGATAAGGTTCGAGAGTCATTGAACACTTTAAATCTCAAGAGAGATAGTGATCCATCGATCTTAGGGAAGATCTAACCGTTGATTCCTTTCGTGGGAAGAAGATATCGGAAATTGGGTGTTGGAAGTGTTGGGTATGTGTTATATTTTTTGCATGTGCGTGTGTGGGTGCATTAGATATGACAACTGCGTCTGACGATCCCTCATAGTAGTGATATGTTTGTGTCATGTGTGTTAGGAACTTTATTAGGGGGTTCCCAGGGGGGGGGGGCAAGTATGCCCCCCCCTAGTTACGTGCAGTGCCCCGAAATTTCTTTTTTGGGTGGCTTTTGCTATTTTTAGCGGAATTTTCTATTTTTAGCGGTTTACTAAAAATAATCACGGTTTTAGGGATTAGGGTTTTGGTATCTATGGAATACCTAAAAACATTGTATATATTGTATAGGGAATGGTGAAATCCGATATAATGAATATAAGAAAGTTTTTCCTAGTTGAGGCTTTCAGATATAAAATCTCTGTGTACTTTGTGTATGTGTCATTGAATAAATTTTGTTTTTCTTAAGAATCTATATGCATTTATTTACTTCATAGGTTGAAAACTTACATGTGGTATCAGATCTAGTTTTTGGCTTCATAGGGATGCCTTTTTCTTGAGTTTTTGGCTCCGTCTTGATAAACCTAGGTTTAGTGGAATATTTTGTAGTGGAGATTCGAGTATAGAAAGAGGAATGGCGAGCTCATCTAGAATCGAGATAGAGAAGTTCAATGGTAAAAACTTTGAGCTATGGAAGATGAATATGGAGGACCTTCTTGTAGACAAAGAACAATGGATTGTTGTGGATCCTGGTACACAACCTACTGGTACACCATCTACTAGGACATAGGCTACTGGTACACAACCTACTAGTACACAAACTACCAGTACACCACCTACAGGTATGTCAAAGGAAGATTGGGAGAAGTTGGACAGAAGAGAAAGGAGTACTATTCTACTCTACCTGGAAGATTCATTGTTGTTGAATGTCTTAGGAGAATCTACATCCAAGGAACTATGGGATAAGTTGGGGAATTTGTATCAATCAAATTCCCTGGTAAACAAGTTGTTTCTTCGAAAGAAGTTGTATCATATTAGGATGGAAGATGGAGATTATGTGACAAAACATCTAAATGCATTTAATACTCTAGTAAGTCAACTTGGCTTTGTTAATATTACAATTGCAAAAGAAGATAAGTGTATTACTTTGTTATGTTATTTGCCAGACTCTTGGGATAATCTGGTTGTAGCAATAGGTAGTACCACTCAATCTACATTGAAGTATGAGGATGTAGTTGCATCCTTGTTATCTGAAAAGATGAGGCGAAAAAGCATGGATGGTCATAGCACATATTCTTTATTTGTAAGAGGTCGCACCCAAGACAAGAATCATGATAATCCTTCAGGGTGGAGATCTAAATCTACAGGTATATCTAAGTTTGTAGGAAAATATTTGAGGAAATGTTGGAAGTGTGGTAAAACAGAGCATTATAAGAAAGATTTCAAGTCTAAGAAGGTTGAAAAACCAAAGGGATGTGATAGTACCTCTTTCACAGAGGCGAAAACCTCCACTGAAGAAGGAGGTGATGTTTACCTAGCATCTACAAGTACACATGCAAACCATGATGTATGGTTGATTGAATCAGGTGCATCTTATCATATGAATCCTCATAGGGAGTGGTTCTCTGAATATGAAAAATATGATGGTGGTGATGTAATCCTAGAAGATGACTCGACAAAAAAAATCTTGGGATGTGGAAAAGTTAAGTTGTTGCTAAAATATGGAACGATTAGAACTCTTCTTGGGGTTCTGCACATTCCAAAACTAGCCAGGAGTTTAATATCTTTAAGAAATGGAATATGCAAGAGTGGATACTGTATTTGGAAACAAAACTTGCAATATGGTACGAGGAGAAATGGTGTTGATGAGGGGAGTTCATTGTGGAACTCTGTACAAGTTGTTGGGAAGCACTTATACTAATGGGTGTAATAGTTTTGTTGTCCCTAAGCAGAGAAATGAAGGATACAAGACCAATACTATCCCAGAAAAGAAGACCATGATGTGGCATCAAAGACTGGGGCATATTGGAGAAAAGGGCCTTCGAACACTACACGGTAAAGGTATGGTTGAAGGTATGCCTAATTGAACTCTGGATTTTGATTTCTATGAACATTATATGGTAAACATAATCGAGTAAGATTCCATCTGGTGCTACAAGAGAAAAGGAGATCTTAGAGTTGATACACGGTGATGTGTTCGGACATGTTCTTGTTCCATCCCTTGGTAAATCTGTGTATTATGTTTCATTCATAGATGATTTTTCAAGGAACACATGGATTTATTTTCTTAGAAAGAAATATGAGGTATTTGATAAATTCAAAGAGTTTAAGGCTTTGGTAGAAAATCAGACAGAGAAGAAAATAAAGGTATTGAGAACAGATAACGGTGGAGAATTTTGYGGAAATGAATTCAAAGAATTCTATAAGAAGTGTGGTATAGAAAGGCAGAAGACTACTCCATAAACTCCTCAGTAGAATCGAKTTGCAGAAAGGATGAACATGACATTGATGGAAAAAGAAAGGAGCATGCTCAGYGGTTYCGGGTTAGGACAAGAATTCTGGGCAGAGACAGGGGGTACAACATGTTACCTSGTCAATCTATCACCTTCATCAGCGTTGGATGATAAAACTCGGCATGAGGTATGGTCTGGAAATAAACCCTTTCTTCAACATCTTAGAGCGTTTGGTTGTGATGCTTATGTACATGTTCCAAAGGAAAATAGAAGTAAGATGGATAAAAAGGCTGAAAAGTGTATCTTTATTGGTTATAAAGATGGTGTGAAAGGTTATAATATTTGGAACCCAGAAACCAAGAAAGTTGTTTATAGTCGAGATGTTTTTTTCAGAGAGGTAAACGATGTGTCCAGATAGTATTTCCTGGCAACACAAGATGAACCTGAGAAAATAGAGCTTGATTTCGATGATGCAAAATCTAAATCATCTAAAGAAGAGGAAGCAGAGGAAGAAGAACCTCATACCCCAGTATTGAGGAGATCAGTGAGAGATAGAAGGGAACCATAAAGGTATAGTCCACCTGATTTCCATTCCAATTTTTCTTTATCTATTACTGATGATGATGCCAGAAATGTCACGGAAGCAGTGAATTCAGAGGATAGTAAACTCTGGAAGAAGGTCGTGGTTAAAGAAATGGATGCCTTGGATAAGAATGAGGCATGGGATATAGTTGAGTTTCCAGCTGGAAGAAAATCTATTGATAGAAAATGTTTCTTTAAGAAGAAGTTTAATGCACAAGGTAAAGTGGAGAAATACAAAGATCAGTTAGTAGCAAAACGTTATTCCCAAGTTGACGAAATTGAATTTGGTGAAATTTTTTCTCATGTTGCTAAGTTAACTTCTATTAGATTTATTTTATCTATTGTTGTTTCTTTTGATCTTGAAGTGGAACAGATGGATGTGAAGACAACATTCCTACATGGGGATCTGGAAGAAGAAATCTACATCAAGCAACCAGAAGGCTTTGTAGTGAAGGGAAAGAAAGAGATTGTCTGTAAGATAAAGAAGTCACTATATGGTCTGAAGCAATCACCTAGGATGTGGTACCAAAATTTTGACACGTACATCCTTGGATTTAGATTTGTAAGAAGCAAGGTTGATCACTGTGTATATTCCAAGTAGGTTGGTAATCACTTCATTTATGTAGTGTTGTATGTTGATGACATGTTGTTGGTAGGAAATAACATGGATGTTATCAAGGAGGTGAAATCACAGTTATCCTCCAAATTTGACATGAAAGATCTTCGTGTTTCTAACTTCATTGATAGTGAAAACATGAAACTATGGTTGAATCAGAGAAAATATGTTGAGATGATATTGCAGAGGTTTAATATGCATGGAAGTAAAACGGTGAAGGTTCCTATTCCTATAGGTGTAAAGTTATTTGCATATCAGTGTCCCAAGACACAGGAAGAAGAAGAGGACATGTCCTATGTTCTGTATGCCAGTGCAGTTGGCAGATTGATGTATGCAATGGTTTGAACTAGACCAGACATTGCACATGAAGTGGGAGTTTTGAGTAGGTATATGTCAAAACTAGGGAAGGAGCATTGGAAAACAGTAAAGAGAGTCTTCAGGTATCTTTGTGGCACTACCAGTTATGGATTGTGCTACCAAGCAAGAATAGGATTGGACAGAGTCTTGGACATACATGGATTTGTTGATACAAACTGGGCTGGAGATCTAGATCGCAAAAGATCTACAAGTGGGTATGTGTTTAACCTATTTGGAGGAGAAATCAGTTGGATGAGAAAAATACATGTTGTAGTGGCACTCTCAACTACAGAAGTTGAATACATGGCAGCCACTCATGCAACCAAGGAAGCAATATGGTTACAAAGATTGTATTCAGATATTGGGTTGGTACAACAAGCAGTGAGATTAGATTGTGACATTCAGAGTGCAATCTTCCTGGCAGAGAACCCAGCTTATCATTCGAGGACAAAGCATATTGATGTTCAGTATCACTTTGTGAGAGACATGGTGTAGGAAAAGAAGGTGTTGCTGAAAAAGGTTGACATTATGAAGAATGTTGCAGATTCATTGGCAAAGTCTATGAGCACAGAAAATTTCTCTTGGTGTAGAGTAACAATGGGCATTGTTGTCGTTGATTGTTGACTATATAATCCCCTGGACCCCTGGATGCAAAGAAAACAACAAGTGGGAGAATGTTGGATATGTGTTATATTCTTTGCATGTGTGTGTGTGTGGGCACGTCAGATATGACAACTGCATCTGATGATCCCTCATAGTAGTGCTCTGTCTATGTCATATGTGTCTGGCGCTTTCCTAGGGGGGTCCCAGGGGGGGGCAGGTATGCCCCCCCTTGGTTACGTGCAGTGCCCCGAAATTTTATTTTGGGGCTGCTTTTACTATTTTTAGCAGTTTACTAAAAATAATCCTAGTTTTAGGGATTAGGGTTTTGGTATCTACGGAATACCTAAAAAATTGTATATATTGTATAGTGAATGGTGAAATTCGATCTAATGAATATAAAAAAGGTTTTCCTGGTTGAGGGTTTCCAATATAAAATCTTTGTGTACTCTGTGTATGACCCATTGATTAAATTTTGTTTTTCTTAAGAATCTATATGCATTTATTTACTTCATGGGTTTAAAACTTACAAGAAGGAAGAAGGAAGCCAACTTCCAAATTCATGAAATGTGAAGTTCCAATTCGCGAAAGAGGATCTGAACCATTGGATCACAGGAGTCTCAGACCGTTGATCTAAGGTCAAGGAGGTTCGGAGTTCGAGGATTAGAAGATTCGAGGTGACTCACAGAAGAACACTCAAAGTCTCAACGTTGCGAAGTGCCTTTTGGATAGGCGTGTGTTCATAGCCAATGATCACGTGGAGGAATCTTGCACCTGGTGCTAGTTCATGCGACGAGGTTTCAGAAAAAGGACATGTGGATTTGTTTCATAAAGGTTCCTGCAGGGAACCGAAGAGCTACTTCAGCTTGAGTATAGGAAGATCCATAGACCAAGAGCTTAGCAGACCCTATCAAGGTGGGAGCACTGTGTCAGCGGGATATTATCAATGTTTCATCGAGGGTTTTTTGAAGATAGCAAATCTGATTAAGGAATTGAAGAAGAAGAAAAAGAAGTTTGTATGGAATAAGAAATGTGCGGAAGCATTTCGAAGGGTAGAGGAGCTATTGACGATAACATAGATAATAAACATCCCTAATATGGGTGAGGAATTCTTGGTATTCATCGATGCATCCAGGGAAGGCTTAGGAAAAGTCTTGATGAAAGAAAGTCAAGTGATCACTTACATCTCGAGGAAGTTGAGAAGGCATGAAGAGAAATATGGGACACAATATTTGGAGTTGTTAGCCATTGTGTATTCCTTGAGAGTTTGGAGACACTGCCTGATTGGACGAAAAATTGACCTAAAAATGGACCACTCTGGATAACAACACATTTTTACACAAAGTGACTTGAATGCACAACAAAGGCGTTCGTCAAAACTTATTAGCGACTACGATTTTGAGATTACCTACATAAAAAGAATAATGAACAGAGTGGTTGATGTGTTGAGTCGGAGACCATGCATATTTTTGGTGATGCCTCTTCAGACGAATGTACATGAAAATATTCTAACTTTACAATGTGACGATGAGTGGTATAAAGAGGGTAAGGAATTTATCGGAAAAAACCCCATGATGGTACTAAATTTTGAGGGATTTACTATGAACAATAATGGATTAATGAGATATAAAAACTGGATATACATACCGCCCAATGACGAGTTGAAGAGTTTGATCTTAAATGAAGCTCATAGAGAAGTGTAAATGGCTCATCCAGTAGTCATGAAGATGAGGGAAGACCTTAAACCCTTATTCTTCTAGAAAGGAATGAAGGCGGAAATATTCAAGTATGTGGAAAGATGTCTAAAATGTCAGCAGGTGAAGGCTACACATAGACATCCGACAGGATTAATACAGCCACACGCTATTCCAGAATCGAAATGGGAGGTCATTTCGATGGACTTCATTAATGAATTTCCACTAATGACAAGGAGACATGACTCGATTTTTGTGGTATTTGACACTCTAACGAAGAGTTTTATCCCTATGCGTGTGATGTATTAGTCACCTAACATAGCTATAGTTTTCATCAACGAGATTGTGAGGCTACATGATGTGCCTAAGAGGATCATATCCGATTGAGGATCGGGGTTTAGAGGACGATTTTGGACTAGTTTCCAAGAGGTCTTGGGAACTCAACTTAACTTTAGTACCACATATCACCCAAAGATAGACGGGTAGACCGAATGAACAAACCAAATCTTGGAGGATATTTTGTGTATGTATGTGATGGACTAACATAAGCATTGGGAAGAGTTATTTCTAGTGGTAGAGTTTTCATACAACAACAGTAATCAAAGCACCATTAATATGGTGCCATTTGAGTTTCTTTATTGGCAACCGTGTCAAACACCTTTGAGTTGGGATTGACTTGAGGATACAGTCCTGGTAGGACCAGAAGCGATCCAAGAAATGGAATATCAAATTAAAATAATAAGACAAAGGATTAAGGAAGTGCAGGATCCACAAAAAAGTTATGTTGATGCGCATCATGGCGACCGTAGTTATGAATTTGGTGATCGGTTCTTCTTGCGAGTGAAACCGAAAAAGAGTTCGATCAAGTTTGGAAAGGGTGATAAAATCTCTCCTAGGTATGTGGGATCTTTCTAGGTAGTGGAAAGGAAGGGGACCATGGTCTATCGACTAGCCTTTCTTGATTCTTTGAGGCGTATGCATGATTTTTTTCGCATATCTGTTTTGAGACATTATGTTAGTGATCCTACACATATGATTGACATGAGTTTCTTGCAGGTATCAGATGAGGGTATGCTGATGGAGGATCCAATCCACATTTTTTAGCATCACATTCGACATCTATGACATCGAACAGTCGATCAGGTCAAGTGAAGTGGGAAAATTATAGTCCACACTCGACTACATGGGAGGACGCATATGAGATGCGTCAATAGTTTCAATTTTTGTTTGATAGCTAGACACCTAGATATTGTGAGATACTTTATTTTTGTTGTTATTTACTGTGAAACTTCAGCTAGACACCTAGATATTGTGCGATACTTTATTTTTGCAGTTATTTACTGTGAAACTTCGGGACAAAGTTTAAAACAAGAGGGGGTGTATGTAATATCCCGCTCTTGTGCATACCTGATTGGACTTATTCTTTGAGGACACTTGCGTGCAAGTGATCCGATTCATTATATGAATGATTGTTTCTCTTATGTATTACGATGATGTTGTGTATATGATGATATATATTTAATTTTATTTGTATCAACAATTGTTATTGGTTGGTTTTCCTGAGTGTGTAGGACTCGAGACAGATTAAGGATGAAGATGGCATCAATGGACCTCCTTGGACTCTGGATCAAGTCAGGGAGTGGATGGTTTATGGTTTGTGTATTTTTGTTATTGCATATGAGACATATGTCTCGTATATTATGATGTTGTTTATAGCTCACTAACATGTTCATTGATGGATGCAGGATGACGATATCTTGCTAACCAGACTCACATTTGGAGTAAAGGGATCATGCACAACAACCAAAGATATTGAGGGAGAGGTGTGGTAGCATCCCTGCCACATCTTACTAGCACCCCCGCCATCGCTCGAACTGTAGGTTAATGATTACCTAGTTCAATAGATCTACGATGTCGTGAAGGAAGACTGTTAAAGTCGTTCACGATGGTTTTGAGGGGCATACAATAAGGCAGGGTCCTTATTCCTTAGAGGCCCTTAATCCCCCACAAGCTCGCCTGACGAAGTATTGACTCCAAGGGTTTGGCATCTACCAAAATCGGTCAAAAGGCAAGTGACACCCTTGGAGCACGTAGTGCGTCTTGAAGGGCACATCGCATGGATGAAACTTGAATGAAGGTGAGTAGCACCCTTGGAGCACGTAGTGCATATTGAAGGGCATGTCGGGGTTTTCAAACACTGGTGAGTCAATAAACCTATGTACCCAGACTTGTTCAACCTTAAAATATTTATTGCATGACTAGAGTTAAAAAAAAACTATTATTATAAATTTCCCTTAAAAGAACTTTTTCCAAGCCTAGTGAATTTAAAGCCTAGGTCTAAGTAGGAAATGAGAACAAAAAGAAAGTAATTGAACAATTAACAAAGGGGAATGAAGAAAATAAAAAAATAATTAATTAATTTAGAATTTTTAATAGGATTTTACTATTGACTCACTTCTTCAATAAGAGCGTTGGGTGACTTTGTTTTAAAATCCTTCTTCCCATTTCATCTATTATGTTAAATTTTAAAATATAATGTTTATTGTTGGTTAAACATAGAGATTGGATTGGCGATGCTAATATCCAATCGAACTTTTTAAATTCTAAAAAAAACATATTCCTGACCTACTAGTCGCACTCCTATTTACGTTTCTACATCTGTTGGCAATCTATGATTTTTGGAAAAAAAATGAATCTTACAGTTTTAGAATAATATCATATTTTTTCTTACAGTAAAAATATTGTCTATCGTAAATTTTACAACATTAAGCATTCTGACCACGAGATCTGCATATTATATTCAAGTTATTCCCTTCTAAATTAATAGAGTCTAAGATTACATGTTACAGTTTAAATTGATTCCAAATTAATTGCCTTAAAATTTTATCCTATACAATTTCCCTTCCTTGTGCTCATCGAATCACAAAAACCAGCTTTAAATTTCGTTAATCCTGTAGCAGTTAATACAAATTTAATACACACGGTTCGCTGCCACGAATCTAGGGGGACTGCCATGATTTTATTTTTGTCGTAAGAGATCTCATAAATTTAATATCAATAGTTTCCTTGCTGCCACCACTTGAATGATAAACTTTACTCTACGATGATTGTATTTAATGATGTAAAGTTATAATGATATATAGTTTATAAAGATGGTAACAGTTTGTAATGATGTATAATTTTAAAGATTGTAAAGTTACGATGATGTGTACACAGATTGTAGTAATTAAATTAATCAACATTTTATTTAAAGATTGTAAAAATTTATAATGTTTTATAACTTTCATAATATAAATCTTATCATGAATGAAGTAAGTTATAATGATGTATGATGTAAAGTGTGTAAAGTTGTATAAACCTTAATGATGCAAAGTTTCTATTGATGTCAAGCTTGTAAATATCCTAAGGTTATAATGATGGCAAAAGTTATAATGATGAATAAAATTTGAAGTCTGTATAATTTATAATGATGTATAAATAGTTGTAGTTATTAATCAATTAATATTTTACTTTAAGGATTGTAAATTTGATAATAATTGTAGTTGTTGTTTTTCTATCATGATATATGGGTTGATTATAAGGGAGACACCTGGTTTTATAACGATGAATGTATTTTTCATTATGATGGAGATTTCTTGTACAAAGGATTGTATATCGCTTATTATTCCATGAAATTTATTTTAATTGATGATTGATTTAAATCGCGCGCCTGGAAATTAAGTAGAATTGTGCCTCGACTTTGTCATTGCTAAATAGATTTATTATTTTAGTTCTCTTGCACCATGAAACTTCTATTACATATGTTGGTTTTTAGATGATTGTTGATGTTGTTGTTTAGCCTAATCAGCTTGGATTGTTGTGTTGGGTGGGATGTAGACACCTCCTTGTTCCTCATAACAGACGCCAGCCCTGAAAACTTAAATGGTCAAAATTGATGGGAACCTAGGATTGAGCATTTCTTATGTGTCTTGGAGGTCCTAACCCTTGCAAGGTAGGATGGACGGGCAATCATTTATATTCTTTTCTTGAATGAATGTTCATAAGTTGGTTCAAGCTACATGATGTGCTAGTATGCTAGGTCGTTATGTTTATGTGCTACATGAAATTCGTTCATTCTATTCATCGTCAAGTTGTGATGCTTGATTTTATTATTGACATTACTTTCCTAATGCTTTAAAAAAAAATTGTACTTGTTATGTGTTTCTTCTTGTTGTAACAACGAGGTTCTCTACAATGACCATCGATCGATGAAACTGAATGCCCAACTCGGTGAGAAAATTTTGTAGCCACATAGCTTGAATGGTAATGTTAAATACCCCTCTATTCTCTACCTTAGCTGAAGATACAGAAATAACATCCTGCTTCTTCCTTGACCAAGAGATAGGACCGGAACCAAGACTAAGTGAGTAACTAGATGTGGACTTGCAATCAATGTTATCCCCAACCCAGTCATAATCAGTAAACCCGATGAGATCTAATGTAGATTTTGTTTCATAATGAATCCCAAAGGTGATGGTTCCCTGTGCGTCTCAAAGGATATGCTTTGCATCCTTCCAATGTAACTCATGCAGCTCTTGCATGAACCTGAAAACTACGCCAACTACATAGGAGGGGTATGTTGGGGAGTGTGTGAGATACAACAAGATCCTCACTAGATGTCTGTATAATGTGATGTCAACCAATGGAATTTCCCCGCCATCCTCAAGTTTGACTCATGATAGGAAAAGAGTCGAAGCATACTTGCAATCTGTCATTTGAAATCTCTCAAGGATACCTTTAACATAATTGACCTAAGACAATCTGATGCTTGATGCATCCTGATTGATATCGAGTCCAAGGAAGAAGTGTAGCAGACCCATGTTCTTCATCAAAAACCTATCATGTAGAATCCTCTTGATTGCAACAATCATTGAAGTCAAGAACTAGTGATTAACAAATCATCAACATACATAACTAAGAGTAGAAGTGAATCACTTGTCTTGAGCATGTAGACATTTGGGTCTGATTTAAAATGTACAAATTTATGTGACATTAGGTAGGAGTCCATATTGTAATATCATGCCGTCGTAGCCTGCTTGAGGCCATAAAGAGTCTTCTTCAATTGACAGACCAAAGATGAGTCTTGCATAAATTCCTAGGGCTGCTCCATATAGATATATTTAGAGACATCACTGTAAATAAATGCATTCTTCGCATCCATTTGATGGACTTCCCATCCCTTGGCTTCCACAATGGAAAGTTCCAGTCATATAGAATCCATCTTATCTACGAGAGAAAAGGTGTCATCATATTCAATGTCATGTACCTACTAAAGCCTTTGCCAACAAGCCTAGATTTATATCTACTAATCTTTCCATATGTTGCGCTCTTGGTCATGTAGACCCATCTACACCTCACAAATTTCCTTCGATAAGGAAGGGGAACCAAATCCCAAGTCTGGTTTTCGAGGAGGGAGTTGTACTCCTCCTACATGGCAGATTCCCAAAAGGGATTTCTAGCAGCCTCACCATAAGACCACGGATATCAAGACTGAACCAAGAAAAGATGCTTGGAGGTAAATGGTTCATTGGCAGTGAGTGAAATAGGTGGCTCCTCTAAATGAGATCGAGTCTTCCTAGTATCATCTGGATCATCAACAAGATCCCCTGCATCCCGAAGAGTATTTTGGGCCCACTTAGGCCTCTTCTCTAGCTTTATATCTACATTTGAATGCACTGAATATGCATTTGAATGTACTAACTATGTATCTATATCATTTGGATCCTTTTAATTAGAACTCCCATATGAATAAGAGTCGTCATGTGCATGCTCATCATCTCGGACAAGTGGAAGAATGAAGTTGTCTGCATGTGGTTGGTGAGGTACATGTGAGACACTTTCCTCAAATTGGACACTTTGATCAATGATGATCTCATCCAAGGAAAGATAAATAAGTTAGTATCCCCTCACACCATTAGGGTATGCAACAAAAATACACTCAGTGCTCTATGGATCAAGTGCCTTTCTCTTTTCAGAGGGAATCTGGGCCCATGCATGTGATCCAAAAATACAAAAGTGGGTCACTTTTGTTTTGAGGCCACTCCAAGCCTCGTAGGGGATTTTATCCTTTCCATATATATGGGGAGATATTTTTTGGATGTAGGTTGCACAATTAAGTGCTTCATCCCATAGTCTCTATGGTAGTGACATTGCATGTAGCATGCAAGATTCCATCTCTTTTAGAGATCTATTTTTTTTTCTCAAAAACTCTGTTTTGTTCCAGAGTATAGGGAACTGAGTGATGTAACTAAATCCATGTCTCATTACAAATATCATGGATATCATGATTGGTATACTCTCCCTCATTATTAGTTTGGAGGACTATGATTTTTTTTCCTGACCATGTCTCAGCCAGGGCCTTGAAATATTTTAGGTGTTGAAAGACCTATATTTTTTGCTTGAGAAAGTAAATCCATGTGAAATGTGAGAAATCATAAAAAAAAAATGAGAAAAAAACTCTCTCTTTTTATTGATGGATGTGGAAAAGGACCCATGATGTCACTACGGATCAGATCTAAAGCAGAGGAATCTCTCTAAGTCTTTATTTTGTCAAATTTTGCTTGAGGGTGTTTTCCAAGAACACATTCCTCATAGATTCCTTTGGAGAAATCGATGTCTAGTAGACCATCAACCAATATTTGATTTCTAAGTTGTTGCATATATCTAAAATAAAATACCTTAACCTTTCATGCCATATCCTACTTCTTTCATCATCATGGGTAAGTAGTAAAGAAAAATCTAGTTCAATAAATTCAAAAAATGTATACAATCTAGATTTATGATTTACCTCACCATTAGCAACCCTGGAATTGGTTTTCATGTCATAGATTTCCATTACATTAGGTGTGAATATGAATTTATTTATGGTGCCTAAATTCATCATCCGATACATGGAGATAAGATTGACATAAAATTTGGGAGCATGCAACACATTCTTGAAGCTTTCGTTGGTGAGTTCAATCCTTCATTTGTCGGTGACCTCGACTGGAGATTTTTCCCCCATTAGAGTAGGAGGACCTTTCCATGCATCCAATGAATAATAGACTAATTTCTTGGTAGCCATGTGATGTGATGCTATTGAAACTTCTATCCAAGCATCGAGAGAGGAGTTGATGGAAATCAAGGCATGGCTAGAACTGCCTTTCTTGGGACTCTGATCTTCTGGCTTCTTCTTCTTTGCACCCTCGGGGATGCAATGTCCAAGGTTATTTTTCTAAATTATTTGAGTCATTAGATCTATTTGTTTTTCCATCCATGTGGATTCTGGATGGAATCCTTTGTGACAGTATGTGCATTTCTCCCCTTTTCTTCCCTTCCCCCTTTTGGATCCGGAGGCATTGGTGAAGGGTTTTGAGTACCTTTCCTTACTTGGACTTGCATGAGTTTTCCTTTTTTGTTTATATTTAGATTTATGATATTTATGTATTCCATCTTACACAGTATGTGAGTTCTCCTTTGGGCCTTAGATTTTTCCCATGTTGATGAGCTTCGTTTTCTCTTCTATCAGAGATTCGATAAATTCCTCAAGAGAAGGCATCTTTCCGGTGGCTCCAGAGGTGAATTTGACTGAATGAAATGTGGATACGAACATGGAGAATTCAGGACCAATTTTGGAGAGAACGATGAGAACCATTTTTTTCTCCTCATATTTATCAACCCTTTAAGCATTGAGTTGCGACAGTAAATCCTTGAATTTTGTAAATAAATCTTGGAGATTTTCGATGCTTTTTGGATAGAATGTGAGAAATTACAGCTCAAGCATGTGTCCCCTCATCTCATATTGTTTCCAGATATCCCTTCCAAGGTGGTCCAGGATTCAATGGGGGTTTAACATGGAGATATGTGAAAAAGGAGATCGAGAGAGATGAGACTACAAATTGTTTTGAAAGCTTCATCCATTCGAATTATATACTTGGATTTTTCTATCGATGATGTCGGTTATGTCATTGTATTCAATGTAAACCTGTACAATCCTCTGGTTCGAATATGCATGATTATTCTCTCCCATGGAAAGTAATTGTAAGGTGTAACAATGAATTCTTTTGAGAATTCCATTTTTCTTCTATCTCCAATCTTTGGTACCTGCAAAAAATTTGGTGTAGCTTTTTCTTAGTAGTCCATCGACTCTGATACCATGTAAATTTGTTCAAACTTCATAAAATAGATCTAGCTACAAAATACCACAAACATTTGCAGAGATAAATTGAGAAAGAAGAAGCAAGAGACAAAGAATGGAAGAATTATCATTAACACTAATGAGTGATGAATAATTTACACATGATATAATATTTATAATTCAACCAATGCACATTGGAGGTGAATCCAATGCACCATAGTGGTGGTATAGAGTGATCTGGACACACACCAACAGTTACAGGAGTGAACTTCCACCTAGACTAGTCTCTCAAGAAGTTACAGGAGTGAACTGCCACCTAATTGAGTTAAATAATCTACCAGTCTTTAGTTAACTGACTGAAATAGAGGGAAGTGAGGAGGAGATCAAGAAATCATGGGTAATGCGCTAGACTGGTGATGATATCAAGGTTAATACACATTAGTTGGTGATGATCCCATTGTTGCATGGTGACAAAACCAATGCAACATCTAGACTGCACTCAACTAGCCAAACTGAAGTGAAAAATTAAGAGAATATTCTTCCTAAAATATAAGAGACTGGATAATGACTAATAAACAAGGAAAAACCTTACGAAAAAATAATCCTAGGTGTGTGTGAAGCAACTCCAACAATTATTTCTCTTGGTCAAACCATAAGCATCATAGGTTTCAAAGATTCAAATATTTGTTTTGCTAATTAAAATACTAGAATATACAATATTCCAATGCTTATCATGAGCATGTCAAGGAATGTGAAACTGATTTTCTTGATGATCGATATCGCATTAAGTATTGGAATCAATAAAATATTGGCATGACTTATAACCCTCTAGTGTAATTGCTACAAACCTGAAACGTTTTAAGTTTAGAAAAGAAAAGAAAAACCAACACAAGAATAAGAAGAAAACCCACATATAATTGATATATCTATTATCCTAAGAATTACAAAAATACATCTATATAGATTTGTCTACATTGTTATTCTAGAAAAATAGGAAAACATCAATACTATATTGTAATGGATACAACCTTAAATACTCTAGGTCTACAAATTGGTTCTACTAAAAACAAACATATGCGAGTACTAAAATAACAAGAAAACCCATATGTCAATTATTATAGACTGTAATGGATACAACCTTAAACATTCTAGTTAAACAAATTGGTTCTACTAAAATAAAGTGCATGTCAGTACTAAAATGACAGGAAAACCCATATGACAATAAAGGAGTGTTTTATTGAAGGATAACACTCCAAAAGAATCCAACCCTAGAACAAGACTTTCAGATCCAAAACTATAATATGAAATTCATTACTATGGGATGAACTAGAATTGTAAATGACATGAAGCCACAATGGAAGGGAGAGGTGTTTAAGAGAAAAATAGAATTGGAAATGTAAATAATAAATTTATCATTAAATTTTAAAATTGAGCTAGTACATAGATGATACACTAGAAATAGGCATGATTGCTTCCAAGTCTCCACGTGGGTAAAATCCAACTTCAAACCATGCCAAATATTTTGAGTATTGATCCCACTAAGTTAGGTTTGGAGGTTTCCACTAAATCAAGTTCACGAGTGATTAAACAGAATGACCTGTTCAAAATTGAGTGAATGAGAAATTTTTAGTTGAGTTGTATGACACCCTAACAAATCCAACAATAAGTGGGTGGGATATTAATATAGTGTAAGTCGGTGGAATATTGACAAAGACGTGTTATAGATTTATAACATGTTATATCTATGAAAATATAAACACAAGCATATATTGAGTGGATATTTGAATACACATTACTATAGAGCTTATGTATTTCTCAAGCTTCCACTAATTCATTTTGATGTGTATGCATTGCATCAAACTTATTGTAAATTTTAACCATTGTTTATTTCATTTCCTAAATTCTAGAATGTATACATAAATAAAATAGATGAATCAAATCCCAATTAGATAAACTTATGCAATGATATTTTTATAAAACTAATATGTATACATAAATTAGAATTTATGTATACATAAATATCATCCTAATTTTGGGTTTATCAAGATCGATGAGGAATCAAATCCTAACTAGAGAAAATAGAAAGTTTTCATATTTATATTCCTTAACATACTATACATTATTGATCAAATAGTTTTAAGAGATATATTTATTTTTATAATGTTTTCTTTATAAACAATTTTACAATTTATTTGACATGATCTGTTTTTCAAATTTAAAAAAAAATTGTTTTTTCCTAATGAACAAATAAGGTAGAGTTTTATTTTGTTTTTAGTTATGTTCAAGGTTGAGTTTTATTTTGGATTCTTCAAATGACTGTATCACAAGTATGGTGTGGTGTACAATTCCATTTCAATATGAATTATATATATATATATATATATATATATAGGAATGGAATTGGAATTGGAATTGTACACCACACCATACTTGTGGTAGAGTAAATCATTATTAAACAAAGCAAGTAACAAGCAAGGTTGATCCTGAGATGGGGTGGTTGATCGTGCATTATAACATAATGTTCATGATGGAAGAGATGACAAATAGGTGTCACGACGATTTGGGAGTAGGATGGTACTAAGTCTTTAATGTGTTTGTGCGAGAGTGGATAGTTATTTGAAGCCTCCAATTATAAACATGATTATTAAACAAGGCAAATAACAAGCGAAGTTGGTCCATGAGTTGGGGTGGTTGATTTTGCGTTATAACATAATGTGCATGATGGAAGAGGTGACGAATAAATGTCGTGACGATTAGGGAGTAGGATGGTACCAAGTTGTCAATGTGTCTCCATGGGAGCGGAAGGTGGTGTTGGTGGTGTACGAGGAGATCTCATCACAGAGAATGTAAGTTTCGAGCTAGGACTAGGGTTCTTTGCCTAGTATGCACGAGAGGAAAAGGGATGCAACTACAGACATGAAAGTATGTAGCTTTTTGTATCATATTAATATATAAATATTTTAGCTTAAAAAAACCTAAATAAACTATTCAAGGTGTATTTGTTAATAATAATAACAATAACAAAAATAATCTTAATTACATGTATAAAAGGAGAAAAAATAAAATCTTTACAACCCAAAGCAACCTATAAAACTATATTAATAAAATTAATTCTATAATTTTGATTATTAAAAATTATATTATTTCCCATTACTTAAGAAAATGGATTTCTCAAAAAATTATCCAAGATGCTACTACTAAGAAATTATCTTAAGATGCTACTACTAAGATCATCGTCAACTTATGATGTACAACTAACAACATAAATTCTACTTCACTCTGCCAGATAAAATGGCTATACAGAGCTTTCAGATCAATCAACCTCTAAGTTCACAAGCTCAATCGAGAGAACCTCTGAAATATGGTATGAAGAAATACTCGAAATAGTTTCGGAGGACGTATTCCACTCCTTTCACTCTTCCATGAAATCTGTACATAATAGGCGCCACTATTTTCTTCAATTCTCTTGAAAAATTTGGATGGAAATATAATATTACCTTAAGTCATCAATCAATGGTTCTGATTTTTTACGCAGAAAGATCTAGATGAAAATATAATCATCAATCAAAACTGATGATTTTTTCCACATGACGATCTGGGTGGAAATATAATATTATTTCGGATTTTGTCGTTAGGTTAAGTTATATAATATTATAATTACCCATAGTTATAACGTGGTGAACAACCAACATTACTGCATGAAGATGTGTGGGAAGTACGTTGATTTCAATCTTCTCGATGTGACTATTGTCAAATTTCAATGTCATATTCATTCACATCAGTGTTGGAATTTGAAAAAATCACTTTTTCTCCAACTGGTTTGAAGTTTGCGTGATTGTCATAAAATGGGATAGCGCGTTTCAGTCTTGAACATGCCTGTTAAGTGTAAAGTTGATTATAGTCCCGTGAGACAGCGTGGTTGGTAATGACAAGTACCTTTCTCCAAGTGTTGGGAGGAGGTCTTGAGGTCAAATCCGGCTGGGTTTCCGGAACGAATTGTAATAGCTACTTGTGATGTAAATGATTTATATCTCTAATATAAATTGAGTTAATTTCTCGTTGGAAAAAAAAAGTGTAAAATTGATTACAGCCCTTTGTTTTCATACATGTCACTTTACATTTTATGTAAATTTATGCAAATTTATAAGTGTGTCACTTTACATTTTATGTAAATTTATGCAAATTTATAAGTGTGAATTTTCTTTTATGTTATAGGAAAATAAGATCAATTTGATGTGATAAGTACATTCAAAATTATAACAACACATTGCACTAGCTATACACTTGGATGCTCGTATACATAATAATAATAATAACAATGTTACTTTTGGTAACCCTGTAGTAGGACATCTTCTCTACCTATTCATTTACCAACTACCTCCCTGAAGGGTGCGTATAATCCACTAACATTATCTCCCCTATAGCGCACATACCCACTAACATATTTGACCGGTACTCCACACGGTTACACGTCAATTTCATAGGTTAATGATTTCGATGCAAGTCAACAATGACGTCTGACTTTTATATTAAAGTGTCAAATACGGGTTGTCGGATTAAATACGGGCTGTAACCCGTCAAATTCTAAGCCTCATCTTGAAGTTACAATTTTGACTAAATATTATGTGATGTTTTGAATATTAAAATTTATCATTTAAAAAAATTATTAAATATTTAGAAGAAAAAAATTATGAAAAGTCTTTAAATTTTCGGTGTAAACTGTAATATTATTAGTTCAAAATAATTATTGAATATTAATTTTTTTTTAATGAAAATCCCTTAAATTTTCCATATAAACCTTAATATTGTTCGTCCACTCTTGTAGATTCTTTCATCAATAGTTCATGTTGTCGCTCCATAAATTTTGTGATATTTATTAATAGTCTCTTGGCGTATTGACTTTCTCAATAATTTTGTCCCTCCCTCCATTTTTATATCATCCTTCATTCATCATTTTAAAACAAAGTTAGATAATCTAGGATAACTAATAAAATAAAATATTAATTAATTTAATAACTAATTAAATTAAAAAATTTAATAATTATTAATTAAATTAGGTTGGTAATTAGGTTAGTGTAATAATAATAATTTTAATAATAAATTAAAATAATTAATAAATAAAACAATTAAAAACAAAAAATTAAAAATAAAATAAAAACAATCAAATAAAAATAAAACAAAAAACAATAAAATAAAAATAAAACAAATAAATAAAAATAAAAATACTCATGTCACCTCCTTATTATTTCGGACCCTTATCCCATCAAAGATTTAACCAAAAGGGGATCCAAAAAGGGGTTTTACTATTACCACTTGTCACCTCCCTATTATTTTGTTCCCCCTGCCCCCCTTTAAACCACTTACCATCTTACCCCCCGAAAACCACTTTACCCTTTTGAAAACCTTTTTTCGCACAGTTTGACCAACCGTCTTCCAAGGCTGATTACAGGCAAATGAGGACGAATTTTGAGAATCCAAAGGAGCTTTTTTCTCAGCACGGGCTAAATAATAATAACTTCTCCCAGATATTGCATATCTATTACGGAATGTGAGAATCAATATCATCTTTGAGCCTTATTTTTCGGGATTTAAAATTTTCCCGTTTGACACATATTTTTCAAATGCATATCCCGGGTAAATGGAGATGAATTTAAAAATAAAGAGATTTTTTTTTCTCGAAACAAAATGATCTACAAAAACCTCCATGTTTTACACAGTTGTCATGATTTGGAGGGAAAAAACTCATCATTGCAACCTTATTTTTGTAGTTGTTTGGTCTATTTTTACGGAATACAGTTCTAAATTTTAACGTAACAAGCTGCTAGTTTTGGAAAATCAGTTAGATTCGACCTCCTAAGCCCGGGGGATGATTTTTCCTATACATATTTATTATTTTGATGTAAAAGGGGTGGGAAGAGGTGGAGATAGAAGATCTATTGATGTGAAGCAACTACATGAACTTTATGTAATCATATTTTAGTAATATAGCTGCAACAATTGCAAGATTCTCATATCACTTGTACTGGTGAAGTGTATCTTTTTTTTTTTCATTTTGTTTCCTCTGTTGTTCACATGTTATTCACCAATTTCCTGATTACCTTAAGAACTAAATGAACATAATTTGTTCAAAAATGCACTCTGTTTCTGGCATAGGATAATCTTTATGTTTTCAAGTTGATGATTATTTCAAGGATTTTTTATTTCCTTTGTGTAGTCTGATCCTCTCACATTTTTCTTCAAAACCATCTCAATTCTAAAAATCCAATTTAAGTGCCTATCTTGCCCTGCAGGGTTGCTTGTAGATCTGACTTGATTGCAACTCAACCTGACTCCATTTCCCAATGACTTTCCTTTACTGTTGTTGCCTAACCAATTTAAAAACCAAACCCAATACTTTCATAACTAGCCAAAAAGTTCAAAAGAACATAGCTAAATCAGATAGAGAGGTCCCTCTCTGAGGCGCTCATGGCTAGATCCCAGCTTCAAAAGTGGTTTTTTGGTTACCTCTGTCTATTTCTTTCTCAGCTTTAGAAGTTACAGAGTGGTAACATAGTGGCGACCATACTTGGGAATGTTCCTCAAAAAAGTGTATCAAGTTCCAGATCTGATTATTGATGGTGGAAAGTGATTAGACACACGAATGATGAATTATTCCCCTGGCAAGTCCAAATCAGTTTCAAATTTAAATTCAAATATTACACTAGAGGATGACATTAACAACAGAAACATGAAAAGGAAATTTGGAAAGTTCGAGTATTCAAGTTGGAATTTTATCGAAGATATCATATGCTTTATTGTTAATTCTTTCTTCTCTTTTCCTGAGAATGTCAATATAGTTTTCCAATGTATATTGTATTTGAGAAAAGATCACATACCTACATTCCATTCCTTTCCTTTGAAGATTGTAAATAGAAATTATCCTCATTCTTTTGATCTTGGTCAAGACCCTTTTTCTGAAACCTATGTTGATCATATCCAACTTAATGAGCCTCAAGAGATCAAGACTAATTTTATAGCTTCTGTATATACTCTTGCACCTGCTAAAGTTCTAGATAGATACAAGCCTCTCATATTACCTCCCATACTCCTTGATTTCCCTGCAAATTATTACAAACATATTCCTAGGTTTGATGGAGAATATGGTAGCATCACTGCAGAAAAACACATTCATCGTTTTGAACATTTTCTTGACCTTTTTGAGGTTGAAGAAGATGATGTCTGTATCAGGATATTTTCTCTATCTTTGCAAGGTAAAGCTAAAGAGTGGTTCAAAAATTTGTCACATGCAAGCATTGGTGATTTCCATCAGTTTGTGAAAGTCTTCCTTAATAAATTGGTGATCAAGAGGAATCATTTTCTGATTTTAGAAGAATACAATCATTTGAAAAGACATCTAGGAGAAACAGTGAAACACTTTTTATCAAGATTCAATCAAGTTTACAATTCAATGTCTGATGATATAAATCCTCCTCCTGGCTTAGCTCTCTTACACTACATGAATGCCTTTGATCTGGAAATGGCGTTTCACTTGAGAGAAAGGAACAATACAACACTCAAATAAATGCAAGATAGTGCAATAGGTGTGGAAGCTAATTTCTTGATCAAAAGGTCAAAATTAAAGGCAAAAGAGAAGGAAAACATAGAGAATGAGCATCTCACATATTCAAAAGTGAAATAAGACATTCTGATAAGCACAATGAAAGAAATGATGCAAAAGATTATCATGAGAGATGAATTTGTTGTTCAAAAACACCATGTTCCATTTTTTGCAGAAAAATAAAGGGTCGTTGTTCCTAATCATTTTGTTGCTTATCCTTGGTATCATAGATCAGAAAATGATTTTTTTTATGTATTCACTTCAAGGCATGGAAAAATATGAAACTCAAAATCACCTTTTGGAGGATAAATCAATTGATCTAATGTGTATGCTTGATGACATTACTTATATGGATGATTTACCCAAGTATGATCAGTATGATGATGACTATGTGGTCAAAATTGAGGTTGATTGTTCAAAGAAAAAAATGGCATGTTTTTGGGAGAAGGAAGCTTAGTTACAACAATTCAAATATAACAATCAGCCAATTCATAACAATCATGATAGCAATGAAGAAAATTTCAAATTAAGTGAAAATTCTTTGCCCTTATGTTTCTCTTCATTTCAATTTCTGAGAGAAAAATATAAACAAGAAGATAAGAAAGTTGTAAGTAGTATTGTGGGGAAACTTTCTTATGAATTAGTTGACGATGTCATTTGTGCTATGGAATTTTTTGTAGCTCCAGAATTACAGCTCCTGAGTTACATTGATTTTCAAACCACAAATGAATTGATGCAGTATAATTTTGTACCAATAATTTTTGGTTCATTTTAGTTTTTGAAGAAAAATGTTGATAATATCTCCGAAGAAAAGACTGATAAGCCTATAGAAAATCATGTAGTCTCATTGGAACCATTGTATAATAAATTGAAGTAGTTTTCTCAGTTTCTCCATGATCCAATAACTGGTGTTTTGGATAATATATGTAGTCAAATTCCTTTTCCATTAGATTACTATAAGCCTACAAAATGATATGATAAAAACTTGATCAGGCAGTCATCTTCATTGTCTTGTTTAGCAGGAGTCTCATTACAAATCTCTTCCAGAAATTTTGCAATCAAATAAGAAATTATATGATTATATAGATAGCATATGTGCAATATACCCAATCATGACCTTAAATTTTCTTAATAATTTGAACATCGAGAGATTGGTCATGTCTATAATGATCCCATAGCTATCTATATGGAGGAGTTTTTCACTTCAGAGTTCCAATCGGTTTTCAATGCCTCTTTTTTTTTCATGGTTCCAAAGCTCTTTGTTGTGAAGATCAAGCTGAAAATCAATTTCTAGTGCCCTTACAAGATCTACTTCTGAGTTTTGTTAAAAACAGTGAAGGAGCTAAGGTATTAGATCAAATATTTGATTGGCTATATTGGATATTTTATATCACTTGAAGTAAAGCATTGAATGTTAGAATAAGATTGTATATATATAAATAAACTTATTAGGTAAGCATCTTTTCAATAGTCAGATTTTCAGTGTGCAAAGAAGCTCAGTGCTATGAGCATTTTTCAAACATCTTTTTAGTTTCAGTTCATATTTTAGTATACAGAGAAAATTTATGTTTAAAGTTCAGCCACACAGGATTCAAGACAGAACAGGTTGCAAATTTTTGCACTAGCCCAATGACCAAGGCACTGATATGCAAAATCAGAGATATGTGATTCTTATCATCTCACAGGGAGAATGACATCCCTGGATGGAGCCTATGTTATCACTCCATAAATTTTGTGATATTCATGAGCATTGCTCTCAAGATGAAGTCTCTTGGATTATTGACTTCCTCAATGATTTTTCCTCTCCCTCCATTTTTACACCATCCTTCACTCATCATCCTACTGCACCATTCATTCCATTCCACAATCCATTTCATCATGTGTCTGTTAATTCTTCCTTGAATAAAACAAAGTTAGATAACCTAGGATAGATAATAAAATAAAATATTAATTAGTTTAATAACTAATTAAATTAATAATTTAAATAATTAGTAATTAGGTTAGTGTAATAATAATAATTTTAATAATAAATTAAAATAATTAATAAATAAAACAATTAAAAACAAAAAACAAAACATTATAAAAATTAAAAAATTAAAAATAAAACAATCAAATAAAAATAAAACATTCAAATAAAACAAAAAACAAAAAACAATCAAATAAAAATAAAACAATAAAATAAAAATAAAACAAACAAATAAAAATAAAACAAACAAATAAAAACAAAAATATCCTAAGTCTACTAATGTCACCTCCCTATTATTTCAGACCCCCCATTCCATTTGACATTTAACCAAAGGGGGGTTCGAGAAGTAGT
>ML821643.1:84511-97675 GCA_009831015.1 Picea engelmannii
ATTATTGTCTTGTCCTTGGATCTCTTCATTGGATTTTTTCCCCTCACACTTTGGATGATTCAACATTTCTACCTCAAGGGAGGCTCCAACAAAAAAAACTAGGATAGGGAAGGTATCATCTTTTTAAAGGAAAATAAAGTCACCATTCGATTATTCATTATTTTTCATGGTAGATATAGTGTCTTTTATTTCATTATATTAGATATCATTATGATTTTTTTTTGCATGAAGTTGTAGTAGCATGTACATGTTTGTTTAGGGGGTGTCATACTCTCTTAGAGATATGGCACATCTCTCATCTTGATCCCAAGCAACTTAAACAACTACAATACTGACTTTTTCACTTAGTTGGACTTCATTTTATCATTTATTTAATGTTATATAATTAGGTCAATTATATCACCAAAGAAAATTGTTAATTAACCTTTGTTTTTTTTTATTATATTACTTTACTTTTATTTCATGTTCGTTTATAACCCTAATTAAATTACCCTAGTTTATCTACAATTTTGAATAACCTAATAAAATATAAACACCTAATTGATCTATTGTCCTTGTCTTTTATCTTCATGTATTTTACTCGTAGATTTTCTTTATTTTGATCTCCGATTTTTGACACCACTCCTTCCTTCCTCCTTATTATAGTGTGGATATTTTATGTAATTGTCATGCTACACAAATCATTATACACCTTGTAATTTTGTTATAAAATAGGAGAATAAATAGTGTAGATGTGTCTTTTCCATTAATAGAAGTAAATAATGTGTTTTTTCCTTCTTTTTTTTTATATGATTGTGGATTATGGTTAGTTTTTTTCAAAAACTCAAGACTACACCACCATTGTTGTGTTAGAGAAGGAACATGTCCTATTGAGATGTAACTTGGGTAAGAAGAAGAGGGCTCGGGAAGATGTTTGAAGAAAAACAACTCTAGTTATGTTTTATTGGTAACATTGTAGAGGAGAAGCAAGAACAATTTCAATAAAGAGTGTAGTTAGCTTATTTTGAAGAAGCCATATTTCAAGGTGAATTTTCAATAGAACAATTTTAGGCCTCGATTTTTAAGAGTCAAAAATGGGAAAATGTTGGATATTATTGACAATCGGTGCATTATTGCACATTTCTCGAGTGGTCATTGTAAGAGTGAATATTTTCCACGTGGTTAGTTTATGTAAAGATAAAAATAATTTTGGCAAAGGTGATATGAGATGTAAAAGTGATATGAGATGTAACTTAAACATGAATCAAAGAAAATTCAAGTGATGTGAACTCTTAAAAGTACTTAGAAATGACTTTATTGAAGGATAAGATCATTTGATGTGAACTCTTAAAAGTACTTAGAAGATGACTTATGTTGAAAGATAAGATCATGTTAATGTAGCAATCATGTAGAAAAGTAGTATTAGAGGTTCTTAAGTGTTCTAAAATTGAATTATCTTATATTGTATACGTAATAAAAAATTCAAACAAGTTAGATTAACAAATATATTGAATATGAATATGGAAATGAAAATATTTCTTAGAAAGACAATACTAGAACTAAATACAAGAATATTAGATAGCACCATTAATGGAGGTCCCAAAAGGGATTGATGATTCCCTTCAAAGTCTCTTTTTGGATTTGAATGAATGTGTCAAAGTGTAAAGTAGTGGTTAGATTATTAATTTAAATGTGAAGGACGAAGACATTAATTATAGCATTAAAGATGAATGAATCCAAGGAAGGGTAGAATAATATGATAAAGAGATTGCAACAGAATAATTTATACCAATAAACTACATGAAATAATTATGGTTTCCTAAAATATTAGTGGGTATGATGAATATGAAAGAAAACAAAAATGATGTTATAGATTATGTTTGGATGGAAGATCCAATAGACAACAATTCCTTTTTAGATAAAGAAGTTTGGAATATTTCAACATAGGTGAAGACAATTGATCGAATGCAATCTTTCTACAAAAAAATAGATGTGCCAAGTAAACATGATGTTGCAAAAATTCTATCAACAAAGATTAAAAATGTCACCACTAAAGGTGATTTTAAAAGAAAATTTGAGGATTATAGATTATATGATGATTATTCGTTTTACACTTAATATGAAATGTTTTTGTTGAGGGATGTGATAAGATTAATCCTAAGGTAGAAGAAAAGATTAATCCTAAGGTAGAAGAAAACATGGACTATGAAAATAAGGAGATTGTTAAAGAGATCTTTGTTGTGGAAAAACCTATAGATGGACAAAAACAAGAAGGAAAAAAAGGTGATTTTGTGATTCCAATAAAAAGGTGATGTGTGCATAAAGAAATTGAGAAGGAAAATGAAGTAGATTCCATAACCCGTGAAGCTAAAGCAAAGCTTCCAACAGATTTTATTTCTATGAATGAAATTGTAATGTCTCTCCATTTAAAAAATATTTGAATAAGTTTTTGAGAAAAGAATTAAGTTAAATTTATATCATCCTAAACATTGATGATGAGAAATATTTTTGTAAATATTACTTTTAATTTATTTTATTTAACTTGAGACAAACTATTAGAGAATCTAGTTACAAAAGAGTAATTCATTATTCCATGGGAGAATTAAAAGGGGTTAAAACCACCATAGTAAATAGTTTCTATGAGGAAAAAATTCATTATTCCATGGGAGAATTAAAAGGGGTTAAAACCACCATAGTAAATAGTTTCCATGAGGAAAAGTGTAAACATACTCTCAAATATGTGGGATGTGCGGGAACAAGATAGCAAAAAGTTAGTCCAAGAACATTACCTAGGGTTAGGTATGATGATAACTTGAAAGAAAATACCTAGGCAAGCTATATTAATTCTTCTTGGTAACACAAGAGAGACACGCATAGAGGAGGCAATTTGAAGTTGATGGTTATGAGAAAGAGTCTAGCTATGGAAATATTTAGTCCTTGTGGAATAATGAATTAGGATCAAGGGTGATAGGAGCAAGTAACCTAGCTATTCCAGTCTATGGTTGGGAGGAACTGGATTCTCTCCTCAATTTATCTCTAGTTTTAAAGCAGATTCAAATATGTTTTCACTACCTATCTTTTGTTTAATGTTTTATTGTTATTAAATAAAAATTGTTACATTAATGTATAGATGAAAAGATTCATTCTCATTATAAAGAAAGAGAAAAAAATGTTCCATGTCTACTTATATTATTTGTTAATAGTAGTTCAATCATTTTAGTATAATGTTTTCTATTATATAATATAATATCGTGGGTAGACAATGTAGTAAACTAACTAACTCTGTAAACTGATATTTATAAGGATTATATATTTATGATAAAACAAAGAAAATATTTATGTACATTCTTTTCTTGTTAGCCAACAAAGTATATTGTGTTGTAGTTGATTGAATATACATAAACAATATTTTCTTTATATAAAATGTAATGCTCAATAATGTTGTAGAAGTACAAAAGAAAGACAGGAAACATTTGTTTCCAAGTTAAACCAAAGCCATTAATATTGGTAGTTCACATATTCACACATTTTGATATCATAGAATATCGGCTAGAGATAAAAAGATTCTTGAAAACAAAACCATGAAACTCTATCTGGTTAATCTTTATTTCCAAATATATATAAGTATATATGCAAAGATAAAACAAGACAAATAAATAAAATATAAGTATAATACGTTGAGTTTAAAAAAAAAAATACTACTTTCCTTTAATCAAAAAGGAAAAATCATGACTCCCCTGACTGTCACAAGAAAATTACTAAGTCGTAACACTAGTTACGAAAACTAAGAGAATCCAGCTGTGGGAAAATAGATAATCAATGGTAAGTAAAAATGTGGTGGCAAATAAAGTATCTAATAGCGTTGTGAAGCCATTGACCTTGTCCAAGAAGATATGGTGAATATTTAAAATAAAAAACGATAATGTAAAACTTTGGAACCATGTTGCTTAGAAGGAAACATAGTTAATTTGTTTATACAATCAAACAATTTATGTTTAATCCTTAACACGTTTGTTACAGATGTGAGAGAACAAAAGGTACCTGGTGATAGAAAGAGAAACCAAAGTTCATATTTGTACAGAATTACTTGCGGCTTGAAAAGGAGTACACATCTTTACCTATGAAACTCGGTGAGGTTCGACCTCATAGTTTCAAGTACATCTTCACTTCATGAACGTGCTTATGGTTCACTTTCGAAAAATCCATAGTACATGGGTAAACCTAATACTGAGTGATATTTTGGTTGCACTGAGGACGGTGTTGACCCCTGCAACGAAGCAATGATATACAGTTAAAACATAACATAGAGATAATAATGAGATATCACAAAATACATGGATACAAATTCAAGCCCGAACATTTCCTCTTGGCTTGATAGCCAACGTAGTTTTAGGGTTTGCTTGTAATAACAATGTTACCCTTGTAGCATGTCGTGTTGATCATGCCATCGTTGATATTCTCATTAACTGGATGTAACACCCCCAACCACCCAGGCTGGGCCATGGTACTACTTAACCCGTTCTATTAATGATCTAATACCATATTGTGACATACCCAACCACTTATTGGGTAATGACACTAAAACAACTCTATACCATATTGTAAGAAAGTTTACTTAAAAACATGTACAAATTTATACACAAATCATGACATAACTATATATATACAACATAAGTAGCATAGACCCATGATATCTATTACATAAATATAATTGTAAAAATGATTTAACACACAACTAGCACTTATCTTTTGAAATAAAGTACCCGAACTACGCGCAAAACTTCCACATTCCTTCCATACTTAGACCACACTTTTCATAAATCTCAACATTGGGTCACCCCCGAGATGGAGGTAAACTCCTCTTGGGAAAGGGTTCTCAACCAAGCTAAAGTATGTCACTCTACATGAACTCGATCAAAGCTAGCTCATCCACAGGTGATTCAATTGCAGGAAAGTTTGTCATAGATGCGAATTCACACTGACAACCTACAGTATCTCATTCCCCACATGCCTATCCCACCCCAGCAAGTGTGCCCCTTATTTTCTCAACAGTCCCTCAGTTGCCCCACTTCCCTTCTAGGGCTTCAACAACATGTCGGACAGGAAGTCTCAGAGCCTTGTCGTTGCAGTTTGACTCCTCGAGAAATACTTCCCAACCATTCTCTCACCTTGAGAAAATGCAATCTTCCACAGGACTTACAACCCCACATCTTGAATTCAACGTTCTACATTCCGTCAACCCACCTCTTCAATTTATATATCCAAGCTAAGTCAAACATAGGTATTTATGACAGTGTTCAACGTACTAATCACAATAATCATCAGGCTCATTACAACAACTAATCGGTTCACTCACTGAACCGTTATGTGACAAAACCATCCACTCAATCGAAGAACAATAGGCTTACTTACCCCTTTCCATGGTCTTCATCACCCCTCGGATCCTTCCCTACCCGAATGGACTAAGTCTGAATCATTTGATTGCATATTCCAAATTTGACACCTATCAGGTTGAGAACTTCCTTTTTTCAACAACATGTCCCCAACTTGACATTTGTGATGTTGAGAACTTCTTTTAGCCACTTGTCCCCTCCACAGGATTTAGGATATAATATTATATCCTTACGTTACACTTTTTAATAAATATTAATAAAATATTCATTTTTGTATTTAATCCCATTTAACCCATCCCCTTTGACCTCATCTAGTGGAGTTTAAGCCCCCCGAACTCTTTTACATAGTCGATCTGCTGCAAGGATGTATTTTCATTAATTTGCAGGTGATTACATTTACATCCCAATACAAAAGTACTGATCTTTTACATACATGCTCACCAACCTCAAAATACATAGTTCATGCACTTAAAACTAGTGCGTGCGGAACATTTGTGTTGTGCACATTCTTTCCTCAGTGCACGAATATCACGCCCTTTCATAGGTGCACATTACATCATTAATTATATAAAAAGGGGTTATTCTTTCCTTCAAAAACCTGCACACTAAACCAGTGCCCGCTTAAACAAGGGTTGCATGCCTTTTTCCTTCAACGTCCAATCCTTTCGCACTAACATTTGTGTGCATTGCATTCCTTAAGTTGTTTCACTTTTAGTGCATTGGTCCTATGTACCTACATCGAGGTGTGCCAAGACATAACATTATGCGATGTATCATTTTACCACTATGCACACTCTTTTTATGTGAGTTCCTCGCGCACTAAACTTAATGTGCGCAAAACCAAACCCACAGACTTGTTACTTCAACTCACCATATTATAAGTAATGTATAATTACATTGATATTTATACTTGGGAATTGGCCTAGGGGTGTTACAATCCACTCCCCCTTACTTATGCACTATCCTCAGTGCAGTATATACACATGAACATTCAAAATTTTAAAAATTTCAAAAAGATGTGGGTATTATGCCTGCATAGCATCCTCATGTTCCCAAGTCACATCCTTAGGACCGTACGTGTTACATTGGACCTTTACTAGCCCCATGACTCGATTCGAGAGCCACTTGATCTTTTGATCCAATATGTGCACAAGATGCACTTGAAAACCGCCTTCTAGTTCCACCTGAATCACATTCCAATCAATAACATGATTAGTATCAGGTATGCATATTTTAATAAAGGACACATGGAATACATTATGAATATTCATTGATACAGGAAAGGAAATCATATATGTTACAAGCCCAATCATTTCCAGGATTTCAGATGGCCCACAAAACCGCATTGTCAACTTTGATGATCTGAGTGTGTGGGCATTTTTATTAGCAATTAGGAAATCATGCTACATGAAGGAAGCCTTACAGGAAGAGTGGAAAGGAGAATTAAAATAGATGTATAGGGTACAACAATGGATCTGAGTGTAAGGGACAAATTCTCAGCTACTAGGAAATCATGTTGGATGGTGGGCGCATCACAGGAAGAGTGAAAAGGAGAATTAGTTGGCTAGATGGAGGGAGTAACACTTATTGGATGAAATGTCTTGAATTGAGATAAATTTTAGCAAGTTAGAAGAGCGTATCTTCTGGGAAACTCATCCTCCTCTATTAAAAATGACCTCTTACATGCTCCTTCGCGCTGGCAGCAATTGAGGGTGAATTTCATACACATACACACCATAAAAGAGATGTGCACCAGTTCCTTTGGTGCACACTCTCTCTCTCAACAATAACAGATGAAAACAAAAATGAAATTACCTCTCAACTATTCTCAGGAACCGAAAAATGATTTACACACATAAGACATGAAGAAGAAATAAGATTCAACAAGAACTTCATGAATCGTATTAGAGGATTGTATCCCTTCTTAAACAATCAAGACAATCTTCTACAAATGATAAATAATAATTTATTCTTCTGCATTTCTCTGCGGAATCATATTGGCAAGAGAAATTTCCCACAGTGTTTACTAACACAAATAACTATTCACTAAAATAGACATCGCCATTATTTACTTAGACTAGCAAATGCTTTATTACAATAAAAGACTGACTGATGTTGACAATGATCATAAAACTATCATAGCATTACTTCTCCTTCTTGCCTTGCTTGTTGCGGATGACTTGTACTTTGTTGTGCACTTCCTAAGGAATGTTGATGTCCTTCCTTATTGGTCCATTTGAAAAATGTCCCAACTTAAGGGAGCTTATGTTGGCCTTTACTTTCAGGAACACATGATCACCCACATTAAATTCCTTGTGAGTTTTTCCTTTATTAGCATAACTTTTCTGTGTGTCCTGCACARCCTTTAAATTTTGTTTAATTTTATTATCTACTCTTCAATTTCACTGATTTATTGTGGCACACCTGACTCGTGTGTTGCATTTCCTTCCATAGAGTCCCTCAAATGGGATCATCTTTAGGGATGCTTGGTACCCATTGTGGTAGGCAAACTCTACAAAGTGTAGATAATATTCCCATTTGGACAGTTTATCCATGAAATAAATCCTTAACATGTGTTCAATTACTTGATTCACCCTTTCTGTATTCCCATCTCACTCTCGGTGATAAGTTGTGCGAAAATTCAGATTTGTTCCAAATCCATTGAACAATCCCTGCCAAAATTTCAAAGTAAATTTTGGATCTCTGTCAGACACAATTTTCTTGGGCATTCCATGCAATTGAGCTATTTCTCTCATATCTATATCAGCTATGTTAACTGCCTTCTGATTAAGTTTTACTAGAATAAAATGGGTAGATTTGGTAAGCTTATCCATTACCACCATGATATAATCATGTTGCTTGTTAGTTCTTGGTAGCTTAGTGATAAAATACATTGTTACCACTTCCCACTTCCACTCTTGAATGGGTAATGGCTATAACAGACCAACTAGATGTTTATGCTCAACCTTGACCTTTTGACATGCCAAACACTTGGCAATAAACTCAACAACTTCTTTCTTCATTCTTGTTCAATAATATTGTCTCTTGACGACTGCAATAGTTTTCTGGTAACTTGGGTGTCAAGCATAAGGTACATTATGCATTTTTCCCAATATCATATTCCTTAATTCTTGACAATTTGGAAAATGCATTTTTCCTCTGTATCTAAAAATTTCATACTATTCCATCTTATAGTCTTCGGCTTTCTATTGTAAGCTTTCCTTGCTGAAATTTTTAGCACTGCACAAGCTCTTTTGATGTGAGTCCCTCACACACTTAACTTAATGCACACAAAACCAAACCCACAGACTTGTTACTTCATCTCACCATATTATAAGTAATGTACAATTACATTGATATTTACACTTGGGAATCATCCTAGGAGTGTTCCACTAGATGTATCCACAATAGTGAGGAATTTTGTAAAATATGTATTTAACAAGCAAACGAAAATACTACTATGCATAAGTTATCAACTAGGAAAGCAATGAAAACTAATACTAACTCTAATTCATGAATTCTTTGGAGGTTGATAGAGTTTAGATCTGTAGATACCGACGAAATAAATTACAAACCCTCATCTACACAAAGAGAGTGGATCCTTCATCCCTACGCTCCATACTCTCGATTCGTCATAGTGAACAAAGGTTAGAAGGAAGCTCACAGATTTCCATGCATGAACTAAATGGCTTACTAGTACTGCGAATCAAGGTAGTTGGATAGTAATGGCACCAAGTTGATTGTGACTCTAATTGAAGATAACACCATCTCACATTAATTAAAACTCACGATTAAGGGAGATTAATTTAATAGGTGGTGATTAAATCCATTATTTTGTGAAGTGGAATGAAGTACGAGTCGATCCAAGTGGCAACTATTTGGTAGCTCTCTAAGCAACATGAAGGATTGCGAGCATGAGGTTTAGTGCTTTGTGGAATCGAAAGTTAGGTTCATTATATATATATGAGTACTTACATGAATGATAAGTGGATTAAATCCACACACACTTCATTACATAGGTAATATATATATATATATGTATGCGATAACTTTTGGGAACCCAAACAACAAATAAATGATACAATAGAATAAGAAGATGTGTTATGTATTATATGTGGGTTTGATCCAATACTTGGATAGTATAGTTAAAAGGTTGAGTTATGTATAGCATAACTAATTGGTGACTATTGCTTAGATGGCATATTTAATTATATTGGGATAGCATAATTGTTGAGATGGTTAGTATAAATAATTACAATAGTAAATATAGAATATACATGAGTTACTATTTGATGATATATGATTATATAAGGATATAAGTAAATGGGTAACATGTTTATATGATTTCAACATAGGAATCATTGGTTCAGACGAAATACTTATCAATAATTTACGTGCAAGCCTCAACATTGAATCATTGAGTAGAGCATCAATCTTTGCAAAATCATATAATCATGGGGAGTTATCTTTGAAGTTAGAATGGATAGATTCAACTTTCAAATAATGTTATGTTAAATGATGGTGAAATCAATTTAATTAATAATATGATAAATTACATTTAAATCAATGGAATTAACACTAATTGTAATTGTATACATGTAGAGTAAGTGAATGTTGGTAATAAAATCTTCATTGTGTCACGGTGACATTCTGAAATTTATGAATGAGTAGCAAGTAATTTTTGTATTAAACATGAGTTGACTAGATTTATAGAAAGTTTAAAACACTATTACAAGCATAAGATTAAATATTTAATTTTATTTAAAAAAAATGGTGTTAGGAGAGATTACACAAAGTAGAGAAAGAGAGGAGAATTAGTGGAGAGATTCAAGACTTGTAGGTGAAGCTCAAGGAAGGAAGTATAATGTTTCACACAATGCATCACAAGTTGAATGAAAGTTGATATAAGTTTTCACATAATTTAAGGTTATGGAAGTGGAAGAGTAGATGAGGAACATATATAAAATGTGAAATGACAAAAGTATTGGATATAAAAATTTAGAGTAAAAGAAAATTATGAATTAGTTCATAATAGTGGTGATAGTTATGAATGTAAAAGATAAAACTTTGTGAGCAGTAAGTGAATTCACATACTAAATAATTAAAAAAGAAAAAAGATTGGCTTTGGAAAAAAAATAAAGACAATGTTTTAGGAAAACAATTGCACTACAAAATTGTTTTAAGAAGTGAGTTGAAAATAAATTTTTTGGTGCATAACAAAATGTCTCTACTATAGGGAAATGGGGAAATTAGTTTTCAAAATTAGCAATTTATAATAAACACTTAGAAGAACGATTTTACTTACATAAAATTTGTGCCTATGTTTTTAGAAAAATAATAAAAAAAATACATATTTATCTTTTCCAATGTTGATATTAAATATAAGTGGACAAGAGTCATTTGTTCTTAGCTTTATCACAATCCTGGGTATGCAATTTGATAGTTTCTTCAATTTTGTTCTATTTTTATTTTCTCCCTCTTAATAATTAATAGAATATATTTAATGTTGGATTTCTATTTCTATTGGATGCAAATAATTTGATAGTATAATTAGTTTTTACATTGGATCTATCAAGAACACTATCTTAATCCTAAATTTATCAAAATTAGTGGGAACTTAAATTCTCCAATGTACAAACTTGCAAAGGAAGAAATGAAAAAGTAAGTTTTCATGATTATATTATTATATTATTAGTCAATCAATGTTTTTTTTTATAAGTATTTTTACAATTTACTATACATAATAGATATTTTTCACATCAAATAAAAAAAAAAAAAAATATTCTTTTCTTAATTTTTAATTATTATTATGTGGGTGGAGGGCATTAATAGAAAAACTTTATTAAGTTTTTCTATTAATGTCCCCAACCCACATATGTGGATGGGGGGCATTAATAGAAAATAATAGATATTTTTCACATCAAATAAAAAAAAATAAAAATATTTTTTTCTTAATTTTTAATTATTATTATTTTTTGTTTTGTATAGAAGAAAAAAAATAATAATAATTAAAAATTAAGAAAAGAATATTTTTATTTTTTTTATTTGATGTGAAAAATATCTATTATTTTCTATTAATGCTCCCAACCCACATATGTGGATGGGGGTATTAATAGAAAATAATAGATATTTTTCACATCAAATAAAAAAAAATAAAAATATTCTTTTCTTAATTTTTAATTATTATTATTTTTTGTTTTGTATAGAAGAAAAAGTAAATCATAAGAATTTGTTTTTTATTTATTTATTTAAAAAAAAATATTAATATACACCTTCCAACAATTATTACAAAGTTATTTAATATATATATTCATGCACTTTAGGAAACTTACTTTCAATTATTAATCTTCAATTTCTCTATAAGTATAGACATACATATGTTAGTCTTTCAGTTAGTTGAAGTTGAATTTTTTTTAAGTGAAGAATGATTGAAGTTGAAATTTGTTTGTTTTTTAAGTTTATATATATATATATATATATATATATATATATATATATATATATATGGGTTTTTGAAGTTAAATGATTTTGAATTTTGAATTGTGTTTCAAATTATGTATATAAGTATTAAACGAGTCAAATTATTGTTTTAATTAAAAATTGTATAATAATAATAATTTCATAAAACACATTATAAATCAAATTTAAAATTAATTATATATTTAAAAGAAAAATAATAATTATATAAATAAAAATATATAAATAAATTTAATTTTATTATTTAAATTTTTATTTTGATTTTTTTTATTACTTTAAAAAAGCATTTATTTTTTTTTTAAGAAAATCTGATTGCTCTATTTGCATGATTATTAAACAAGTCAACTTATTATTAAAAATATATAATAATAATAACAACTTGATAAAAACAGATAAAAAATAATAATAATAATTATATATATTTTTGAAAAAACAATAATGATATCAATACAAATAACATTGCTCCAATTATTTCCATAATTATTAAACAAGCAAACTTAAAATGAATATATAATAGTAATAACAACCTGATAAAAACATAAAAAAAATAAAGAAAAATAAAAATTATAGAATTTTTTGAAAAACCAATAATTATATAAATACCAATAATAAAATAGTAACAAATTAATTTTGTAATTTTAACTTTTATTTTGATTATTTACCCTAAAAAAACATTTTAGAAAAAAAAACACATTTCTCATAAAAATATGTTAGAAGATCACATTGCTACTGCTGAGTTCACCATCCAGTTACGATGTAACGAGATACCGAGGAGGAGGACGTGTTCCACTGTTTTGATTTCTACAAGAAGAGACTACAAAATAGGGGCCACTATTTTCTTCGAGAAGGATTTCCATAGAAAGATATGGATGGAAATATTATATTATCTTAAATCATGAATCAAATTTTTTTTTTTTATTTTCCACCGAAAGATTTGGATGGAAATATAGTATTATCTTAAATTATCGATAAAACAATTCGAATATAGCATTAACTTAAATTATCGATAAAACAATTCGAAATTTTGTCCCCCAGCATATATTTAAAAACCTATTTAATAAACGTTAAGAATTTTCATAGTACATATTTTAATTTTGATTCCATGATCGAGTGACCAAAGTATAAGTCAGCCGAATAGAGAAATTCAGATACATTAAAGTCATATTATTATAATAAATATTAAATTTCTTTTGATAATCACTTTTCAAAATTATATATATATATATATATATATATATATATATATATATATATTTTAAAAATATCACTTTTGAGATGTATAATTTTTCACTGAAGTGATGTGGGAAAGTGATAT
>ML821643.1:109851-125559 GCA_009831015.1 Picea engelmannii
TGTTCCCCCAGCAACTATTTAAAAACATATTTAATAAACGTTGAGAATTTTCATAGTACATATTTTAATTTTGATTCCATGATCGAGAGACCAAAGTATAAGTCAGCCGAATATAGAAATTCAGATACATTAAAGTGATATTATTATAATAAATATTAAATCCCTTTTGACCATGAGATTTTACAGTTAGGTTAACTTATATAATATTATAATCGCCGATAGTTATAACGTGTTGTAAGTTGTAACAACTAACAATTATTGCGGGAAAATGTGTGGGAAGTATGTTGATTTTAATCTTCTCGACGTGACTACTGTCAAATTTCATTGTCATATTCAAAGTAGGGTTGGAATTTGAAAACATCACATTTTGTTTGTAAAGCCGGGTTGGAATTTGGAAACATTAGATTTTCTGCATCAGCGTTTTGGGTATCCCTTGTTTCAGGTTCGTGTCATCGTAATAAAATTCGACATGCGTTTCAATCTTGAAGTTACAATGCATTTATTTTAATTACGTTGAAGTTTTAAAATAAAATTTTGTCAGTTACAAAAATTTAAAATAAAAAATCTGTCATTTAAAAATTAAAGAAGAAAAGATTTGTGAAAAGTGCTTAACTTTTGGCTATAAATTATAATATTATTCATCCAGCTTTCTTGTAGGATTGAAAAGTGCTGGAAAGGAGAATATTAAATTTTTAAAATAGGATTTAAATTATGATAATATATTGAAGAAGCAATAAAATTAAAGATAATATAATATTAATGTGATAGATAAATATGAGTAATTTTATGATTTTTTTATATTAACTCATGGATAATAATAAAAAAATTATCACATTAAATGATAAGGTTAAAGTAGAAATTACAATCAAATCAATGAAGTATTTAAGTATAAGTTTATGAAGCAAAAATGGATTAAAATAATGGTATATTTTACATTAAGAATCCATTAAAATAATGATCCCTGGTATTAAGAATGATCACCTTAAATGACAATAGCTATTAAAACCACATAAAAATAGTCATATCATTCTCTTCAATCAATAGAAAATTAAGAATTTCAAATTTCATAAAATAAAAATTATTTTTTTTATTTAAAAAAAAAAAAATTAAAAAGAGAAAATTTAAAAACTTTATAATTGTGTATGCACTCACAAAAAACTAATTAAAAGCCAAAGAAAATTGACTCCTAAGCAATTACAATATACACTGCCTATACAAATGTATAATAATACTCTCTTTACATACCTTAAGTTTTAGATGATTCTCTTCTCTTTGGAGTTGCTTGTGTATTTGTACGAATGGTGTTTCATCCTCTTTCCAATGTTCCCCTTATTTGCTTTGGATTCTCCATAACTTTGTCTGCACAATTTTTTCTTTGGATTCTCCATAACTTTGTGTGCACAATTTTCATATGCCTCGAGATATTGCACTCTCTTCAAGTCTCTTCAACATAATGTTTTTGATCGAACATATTACAACATCACATGGGAGAAGTGGACTCACCTTTTTAAATGACATGCCTCTCTTCATGTAGAATTTTCCTCTTTCCAGGTATGTTTAGGTTCATTATATCTTGGTCATTCTTAATGAGCACTAGGGGTTATTAGATTGCTCCATCATTAAAGGTTATTAATTGTTGAGTGCACGAAGGTGGTGGACAATAAAGTGGCAATGAGGTGAGTAGGAATGCGCACCTGCACGAAAGTGTGCGCATTCCTAGGATGAGAAGGGATAAGCGCCAAACACACTCAACCTCATTTATATCAAGTCACAAGAGAGTGTGTGTGTGTGTGTGTTCTTAATGCAATAGATATAGCATTTATTGTAGACCAAAAAAATTTATAAATAAATATGTATAGCGGTTTGGGGACAACTAGGACCTAAGGGCTTAAGATTGAAAGTGTTTTGAAGCATAGAGCAATGGTAAGAGCACCGAGATGGAGGTGCAACGGTTGTGGGGCCTTCAATAAGAGGTATAGGCATAATGTACTTAGGTTTCAAGTGTTGAGGGAGTTAAGGACCTAGTATAGGTTATGCCTAGGATTACATAGAGCTACGGGGTCTAGGTCATGGTCTAGGTCTAGGTCACGGTCTAGGTGAAGGTCATGTTCATGGTCATAATATAGGTCTAGGTCATGGTGTAGGTCATAGTCTAGTTCTATCTCTATGTCTATGTCATGGTCATCATATAGGTCTAGGTCAGGGTCTATGGTCTAGGCCTAGGTCTTTCCATTCCTTTCCATGTTCAGGTCTTGTTATGTCTAGGTCTAGGTCTAGGTCTTTCTACGTCTAGTTCAAGGCCATTCCTTGCCTTTTGATATACCAAACATATTATAGTGTGTGAGAGTATGAGAGGGAGAGAGAGGAAGACATAGAGGGGGGATAAAGAGAGAGTGTATGAGAGTGTGAGGGGTAGAGAGAGGAAGATAGAGAGGAGGGGTGGAGAGAGAGGAAGACAAAGAGTGTTAGAACGAGAGAGAGGAAGATAAAAAGATTGTGTGAGAGTGAGGGACAAGGAGATATAGAGGGGGGTAGAGACAGAGAGAGAGAATGATGTAGTGTCAAGTAAAATTTAAAGATTGACCCTAGTGGATGTAAAACATTTACCAAGAGAGTTGGTTCCCTATATTTTTTTTATCTTGTAATAGTTGGATATTTCTAAAAGACATCTTAACAAATATCTTATGTTTAATAATGTAGATTATTATTGATTTTATTGCTAATATCTAGAAACATAATTCTATATTTGGAATTGGTTTTGGATAGCTTTGGATTTTGTTGTAATTTAAAGAGAGCTCGGATATTTTGTTTGATTATTGTTGAATTAGGAGAGGTTAGAAAGTGTGCATAGTGGTGGGATAGTATGTGTTTGTAGAGGTCTCAGAGACCGAGAAGGAACTATGTATTCCTAATGTAAATCTTATTCCTTCTTCTATCTAAATAAAAGATCTGTGTTCGAGAAATTATATTGTCCAATTGAGAGTGGTTGATTTATTTGTATTCATTGTGGAGTATAGTGTAAGACGATTACATTTGGAGGGGATGTAGCACAAATTCATAGTTCAATTCTGTGTATTTGTTGAGAAATTTTAGTTTAGAATTCGACGACTATGATTAAATTTGGGAGTAGAACTATACCATATAAAGGACTCTCGTTGATCACCCATAGGATCTGAAAAAAAATCAAACTGTGTGTTGTAAAGTCTCTCTATAGGAGTCCCAGTCCAAGTTTGAACCCGACGATAAGATAACGAGAGTAACATCTAGTCGTTCACTGGGCTAGGCTTGTCGAGGGAGATCCATCGTCATCGAAGCCAGTTTTTAGAGCTTCATTCCTCATTTAACCCTGAACACAGTACTCCAATAGTAAATTAGGACCCTTTGTCATGGAAAGGGATCAACAGTGGAGATCGGATGACTGAACCAACTTTGAAAGAAATCTACAACGTCCATCATAAATCCAATTTAGAGTCTTACTCCAAATTCCACTCGGACCACAACACTCTCAAACGAGATCTTGATCGTCCACCCCGTGACGATCAACAACGAGGATGAAGAGTTGAACAAGTATCAGAAAATATCTTTGCCTTCCATTGCAACATAAATCAACCATAATAATCAATTGTAGATCGACCCATGCATATCCTCCAAGATTGAGATCTGACCCTTTGTTTGACAACAACCAATTGTCACAATTGAATGTTGTTCGAAGCCCAACGAAAACCATATTAAGTTCCACTCCAAAGACTGCTGCAAAGAAAATATCTTGCCATTCGATTAAAGATTAGTTCAATGGTTGTGAGACTTTCACATTGGTAATCTAATCGAGGTTTAAACACCTAAAATAGAGAAAAGGGATAATCCCGTGGTTCAGGGGATTGGTCACCAAGAGGAAAAGAAGCTTAGATCCCATCTGAAACTGCAAGTTTCCATTGAATTCACCTACGAATAGAGTTGCAGCGCGCGTGATTGGATTACAGAGACGATCTGAGGAAGCGAGTTTGGAAGATCGGGAATAGAGTAAAAGTGTAACCACTATGTTATGTGGGGTTTGAAGTCGTAAGGCTATTGTTAAATTTAATGTTGTTGTTAGGTTAAAAATGCATTTTTCAAAACAACAATATAGAGAGGATCACTGAAAGAAACACAATCACAAGGTATGCAACATTTTATTTTCTACTGGAAAACTCTTACCAAAAAAGACCTCAATAATAGATTTCCAATCAATTCCAAGACGAAGACCAAAACACCAAGAATAAACTAGGACTATGCATGTGTCCCTCTTCTCCCCTTACTTATAAATACTAGGGGATGACTTCATAAATATCACCATATAAATATGGTTTTACCAATCCAAAAAAGGGGATTTGGTATTATACAATACCTACATGATCAATCCACAAAAGGGGATTTTATATATGAGATAATAACTCAATTATAATTAGAATATTCTTCAGAGTTACAATATTTCAACACTCTCCCTTAACTATAAAGGTATCCCACTGACATAACCCAATACAACATCATCAGGAGAGAGAGAGAGAGGGAAGCAACATCATCAACATTTGGAACACTAATAGGCATATCTACAAATCATCAGAATTTTTTCTCATCATCAATAACATCATCGATCACAACATGGAGTTGGAGTAGCATCATCGTCATCATCCACATCAACATCAATTAACATAATACTAAGTCAACAGTATCACCAACACCATCATCAACAACATGAGGTTAATACAACATCATCATGAACAACACGAGGCTGATACAACATCTTCAACAACAACTTGAGGTTGATACAACATCAACAACAACCTGAGGCTGAAACAATAACATCATCAGCACGAGGTTGAGATAACATCATCATCATATGGAAATTTAAAATGAGGAAGGTGCAACAAATACATTTTTTGGTACTCTGACAGACCGTCCTTACTGGACCTTCGAGATATTCCCAGGAATTATAAGATTACCTAGGATATAAAATCCTAACGGAGCTACCATGTGGTACTCTGACAGACCGTCCTTACTGGACCTTCGAGATCTTCCCAGGAATCAAGAGATTCCCTAGGATATAAAATCCTAACGGAGCTACCACTACGTACCAAAGTTCTCATATACATGCAAATGTACTCTGACAGACCATCCTTACCGGACCTTTGGGATTTGTCCAGGGATGATCAATCCCCTATGATATAAAATCCTAACGGAGCTACCCATTGTTGGTTAAGATACCATAGTATCATCAACATCACTCCCCCTTTTGAGGGAGGTTATTTTGGACTATAAAAATCTTGCCTTGGAAGTATTCAAACTTCACATGAGATAGAGGCTTAGTCAAAACATCTGCAACTTGCTCATATGTGCCCACATATTGGAGCTTTACAGCTCGCCACCATATCACGAATGTAGTGATATAAGATCTCTATGTGCTTCGACTTATCATGGAACATTGGGTTCTTCATCATCTTTATGCAACTCTAGTTATCACATATAATCACAGTGGCTTCCATATCCAGATTGAATAGACTTGTCAACAACTTCCAAAGCCATATGTCTTCAAAACTAACGAAACATGCAACAATGTATTTCTCTTCTGTCGTGTTGAGAGAAATACTTGATTTCTTCCTGCTTTTCATTAAGTTGTGGTTGATCCAAGACTGAAACAACATCCTGAAGTTCTCCTTCTATCAGAAACACTACCATCCCAATTTGAATCAGTATAACCATATAGTCTGAAGTCATGATCTCCAATATAATATAGACCTTAATCCAATGTACCCTTAAGGTATCTCATCACACGATTTGTAGCTACAATGTGAACACGTCTGGACTCTACCAGATACTGACTCAAGGTGTTTACAGCAAAGCATATATCTGTCCTGGTATTTGTTAGATACATCAACGAGCCTATAATATGTCTATATAGAGTAACATCAACCAATTCTGATGAAGTATCACCTAAGAGCTTCAACTTTTCTTCCATGGGTGTCTTCATGGATTTACATTCCAACATGTCAAACGTCTTCAATATTTCAATAGTATACTTCCCTTGGTTAAGGAAGATCTTCTCTGGGCCTGCCAAACTTCAAGGCCTAATAAATAATGGATCAATCTTAGGTCTTTCATCTCAAACTCCACAGTGAGCTTCTTCTTACAATTTGTGATGATCTTTTCTTCTCATGTTAACAATAAGTCATCCACATACAATAGCAATATAATTGGCTCATCATTCATAACCTTTAATTAAAAGTTAGAATCAACTTTACTCTTGGTAAATCCCATGCTCGTCAGGAAACTATCAATTCTTCCATACCAAGATCTAGGAACATACTTCAACCCGTACAGATATTTCTTCAACCTGCAGAAATGAGTCTTTCTTTCTTCAACTTCAAACCCTAGTGGTTGTTCTATATACACTTCTTTTTCAATAACACCATTTAAGAAGGTTGTTTTCACATCCATCTAGTGTAACTTCCACTTCATTTTGGTGGCAAGAGCTATGATGGTTCTCGTAGAAGTGTATCTAGCTACAATAGTAAACATCTCTTCATAATCAATTCCTTCCTTTTGAGAAAATCCACGAGATACAAATCTTTCTTTATTTTTTCCAGTACTTTCATGAGCAACATGTTTTATATTGTATATCCATTTGGAAGATACCACATCTTTGTTCTTTGGTCTGGGAACTATTTCCCATACATCATTCTTTATAATGTACTGGTATTCTTTCGTCATCGCATCCACCCATTCTTTCTTTTGAATGGATTCTTCAAAGAAAGTACGTTATTTTTCTATGAGATCACACATCAAGGCCATATAACTAGAGAATGGCTTAGGTTTCTTGCTTTGTCTCATGGTTCCTTCTGGGGCACCATACTTCTCTCCATCTTGAATAAGTTCCCTTGCCCAAGTTGGCTTTCTCTTGTGAGATATTGTCATCTGGGGAGGTTCTTGAGATTATATCATATCATGATCTTCTAGAATCTCATCATCCTGGGTAACTGTAATTTCCTTCATAGTTTTTGCAACTCTAGGAGCTATAGGTTCTTCTTCATATACTTATTCATGCTGTCATTTCCTTGATATTTTGATTCCTGCATCTTCATCAAAGGTTACATCTCTGTTGATATCAATATGATGGTAACCTGGTATGTAAATTATGAAGGCCTTAGAGACCTCATAGTATCCAACAAATATTCTCCTCTTTCCTTAAGGGTCAGTCTTGTTGCTTCTTTCTTTCGGAATGTGTACAAACACTAGACAACCAAATATTTTTAGATGGCTTACTTTTGGATTCTTTTCGATGAACATTTCTTTGGGGGTCTTTAATCCAAGTGAACTATGGGATAATTTGTTTTGGACAAAAAATGTTCTTCTTGCTGCTTCACCCCATAAGTGCATTGGAAGATATTGATCATGAATCACAATATTCATTGTTTCCATAATTTTTTTATTCTTTCTTTCTTCTACATCATTTTGTTGAGGATTATAGGGAGTGGTGAGATCTCTCTTAATCGTGACATCTCTGTAAAAACTTCCAAATTCATTTAAGGTACATACTCTCCTCCATTATCTGACCTGAGTATATTCATTTTCCTTTCGGAGAGGTTTTCTACCAAGGCTTTGAATTACTTGAATTTTCTGAGTACTTCAACTATTGAATTGAAGAAATAAACTCAATTCTTACGAAAGTAATCATCAATAAATGACACATATAATACATACCCTCATAGAGATTTTGATGGCATTAGACAACATACATTTTAGTGGATAAGCTACAAGACTCCTTCTGCTTTATTGTCGCTCTTTGGGAAATGCTTATTTATGTTCTTTCCTTGTGCAGATACCTTGCATACACCTTCATGATCAACCTTGAATTACGGTAAACCTGTAACAACCTTTCTTACATATGGTAAGGCTTTGTAGTTGATGTGAGATAGTCTTGTATGCCAAAGTTCACAAGGAATTTCACTGGAGTGAGTCAAGGCTACATCTGTGTGACCTTTTAACTTATAAAATCCACCTTGTTTTGTTCCAATAACAATTGCATCTTCTATGGTTTTTCCTTTAGGCCACATAAGAACTTCACTGTCTATTAACGCAACCCTGAAAGCTTTCTTATCTAGAGATGAGATAGAAATTAAGTTTTTTGTCAAAAACTGATACATGAAGTACATCCTTCATTCTCATCGAAGTCCCTGAATCAATTTTGTAGGTGGATTCTCCCACTCCTTTGATAGAATATTGATAATCATCTTCGAGTGAAACGTTATAGGGAAATTCCTTTTCTGTAAGACTAGAGAGAATGTCTACCTAAATTTTCATGTTCTTATAGGAACCACTATCTATGAGCCAAGTATCATCTCCAGGTCTCGCACATCTTGAGAAGGCGGAAAATAAGACATAATCTTCAATCTCTTCTTTAGTCAACTTCGTAGGTGGTTCATCATATTCAATTGCATGGGCATGGTGACTTTTGTTATTTATCTTCTTGTATTCTTACCTTTTGGAAGGACAATTCTTAGCAATGTGTCCCACCTTGTCACAATGATAACATTGATAAGAGGATAAATCTCTTTCTTTTCTATGACCTGTATGATATTTTTGGGATCTCCTTGGAGGGTGAGATTCTTTATGGGTGGATCTCTTTGGGTAGTGAGATTATTTATGAATATGGGTATCCTTTTGGAAATGAGACCTTTTATGTCCTCCTTTAGCTTGAGAAGCTAGGTCTTGATCTACATCCCTTAATAGTACGACTTCTTGGTTTCCTACTAATGGTTCTTCTTGAACAGATTCTTCCCATAGACTATGAAATTGGAGTTTCTCTTTTCTTGCAAAGATAGTTTGGATGAAGGAATCTCAAGGTCTTGTGAGACCATTAAGAGTTGTCATGATGAGTTCATCTTCATCCAAGTTGTCTCCAATTTATTCTAACTATTATTTGAAATGAGTAACCCTAGAGAAATACTCTTGAACTGTTTCTCCTTTATGCATCTTTGTATTCTTGAGTTGGGTTCTCAAGTTCATCTTTTGATTGATGGTAGTTCCTTCACACATTCTTCTTATGGCATCAAACATATATTTTGGAGTATTCTTAGATGATACTTGAGGGATCAAGTGATATTTAATGGAGTCTTGAATGATCTTTTAAGCCCTAACCATATCCTTCTTGTACTTTGCTCTGGATGCATCTTCTTCGTGTTTTGGTACATTTCCTTTTATGAATTTTGTAATGCCATTCACTTCAATAATGAGTCATATTCTGTACTTCCAGGAACGAAAGTTTTCCACACCTTCTACCTTGTCAAAAATCTTGGTTCTTGCAGACATATTGACCTAGATCTAGGAAAATGACCAGAAAATGAAAGTGCTTAGAAAGTGATTATGAACTTACCAAGAGATGTGTTGGGTTGAGGTTAGTAGGATGGAGCTGTATGTTTTCAAAAATTCCAAGTTTTACCCCTTGAAACTTGATTTGCACAAATCTTGACTAGTACTTTTGGTACTCGTTTTGGTTTCCTGGTTTTCTGGTACCCATCAAAACTAGGGTTTGACATTTTGTAGGCTCTAGACATTCAAAAGGTATGCTCAAGTTGCCAAATGATGTGCTAAAGAAGGGCACACTTCCCTAGATGGTTTTTAGTCATAAATTCCTTTCCAATAAAAAGACCTAACTTTCTTGTATGACAACAATGATGTTCTTGGATACCCAGTTAAAGGTTCTCTATTCAGTCAATCTCTAATACCATGTTAAATTTAATGTTGTTGTTGGGTTATCAATGCATTTTTCAAAACAACAACATAGAGAGGATCACTGAAATAAACACAATCACAAGGTACACAACATTTCATCCTCAGAAACTCTCATGGGGGAGAAAACCCAACAAAAAATTCCTCAATAATAGATTGTCAATGCAATGCCAAAACTAAGACCAAACCACAAGGAATAAACTAGGACTGAGCATGCACCTCTCTTCTCTTTATTGCAACTGCAACTTCCTTCAAAAGTTGCGCACTATAAGTGTGAGTGAGTGAACAAATGAGACATCATCCTCACTTACAAATACTAGCTCAGGAGGTGCTAGGGTTATGTGTCTTCACTTAGTTGGGCCGACTTCTTCCAAGAGTGGTTAAAACCACTATATAAACCCTAGGGTATGACTTCAAAAATACCACCATATAAATATGGCTTGACCAATCCACAAAAGGGGATTTGGTCTTATACAAGAACTGAAATGATTAATCCACAAAAGGGATTTGATCTATAATATAATAACTCAATTAGAATTAGAATATTCTTTGAAGTTACAATATTTCAATAGCTATGAGAGAGTGAAAGGTAAAAATAGAAAGGGAAGAAGAGTGAGTGATTGAGAGGGACGGGGATACAAAGTGATGGGTATCGATGGGTATATGTAGGAGAGAGGGAGAGAGAGGAGAGATAGTGGGACGTAGGGGCAGAGAGAGAGGGCGGAGGGAGGATAGAGAGAGAGTGTGTGAGAGTGTGAGAGGGGGAGAGAGGAAGACAAAGATAGTGTGTGAGAGTGAGGGATATGGAAATAGAGAGGGGGGAGAGAGATAGAGAGTGAGGGGAAGGGGAGGAGAGAGGGATGGGGGTAGATAGTGTAAAAGAGATAAAGGGGGGATGGTATCAAGGAGGGAGGGAGGAGGATACAATGAGAAAGAGAGGGAGGGTTAGACACAAGAGAGAGAGGGAGGGGAGAGAAAGAGAGAGGTGGGAGAGAGATATGGGGGGGATCGTGAGAGAGAGGGAATGAGGGTGGTAGAGAGAGAGCATGTGAGAGTGTGAGAGAAGGAGTGTAGTGTCCCCAAGGCCGAGCCCTGTTGTAAATCATGTTCTGAAAGGAATTGTAATTATATTTTATAGGCTGGTGAGCCAAGATTTTATAAGGTGGTGGCTTATGTGTCTGTTAGGCCAGGGAGCCTAAGTGTTGAAGGCCAGGAGCCTGTTGTTGTATATGTAATCACACAGAACAAATTAATAAAAATTTGTAAACACCGCCAGGTGCAGACCGACCACGAGGAATGAGTGAAGGGGGACTGAGCTTCCACAGAGAAGGCAAGGGATTAGGGGCTAGAAGGTGGGAAAAGGGGCTAAGTGTAAAGCCTTGGGAATAATATTTTATTATTATTCCAAAGAACATGTTCATTTTATGTTGTTTATCCTAATTTCCTGGCAAGGGGAAAACGTGCAAAGCGGATGCATGCTGATGGAACGCATGCAGTTCCAAGGGTGACAAGTGTCAACCCTGGTCCAAGTGAATAAATGACCAAGATGAGCCGTGAGAGGGGTTCTTCTCCATTCTTCCCGATTTTCTGAACCAGACATCCTGTCTGACCTCTGCAAGAGACACCGCATACATCCACTAATCCAGAAGCCTGTGTGTTGATGCTAAAAAGCCAAAACATCCTCTGTATGAGTATCGAGCCTATGCGTGGAGTCTTGTTCGAAGCCATATCCGTGAGTCCATTTGCCATTGTTGAACCAGTTGGAAAGCTCGTGTCAGTTTTCCCTATTGATTTTTGTGGCCATGCAGTGCTCGACTGCGTGTGGCTTGTTGGCCAATGGAGAAACACTCTCTCCAGGAGAGAGAGTGTACAGAGGAAGGAGAGAACTCCTGGAAGGAACCTTGTAGCTGCCACAGAGCCCGGAGACTTCCGGTCCGGCCTGTTGCTGTAACCCAAGGCAAGGGAGGTTAGCATCCAAAGGACTGTCCAGGTGACAGAGAAGGTGTATACTCCTGGGGTGGAACATGCATGTCGGGAATGAGGGTCTATGGGCAGCTAGCGTGAGAGGTTATTCAGAGAGAATCCCATCCTTGTGGTTGTGTGTTGTTTCTCTATAACCTCAGCCTAGCCTAGGATTTCTTGTCTTGGGGTGGAGCTTAGTCCCAGCTCGGGGGTGACCCACTGTTAAGCTCATGAGCAGTGCGGTCTATGTCTGGGAGGTTCGTGGAAGGCCTAAACTTGGTTGGTGGAATCTACCACTGTTCAAAGATAAGTACCAGATGATGCTTTAATTATGTTTCTGTATCTCTCTGTATTATAATCATCATGTATTCTATTGTGTATATGAATTGATGTTAAATAGCATTGATTGTTGATTATGGAAGTAAATCGTATGATTACTCTATGTTGAATGTGTTTTAGTTTTTTTGAATGCATGTGATTAATTGTTAGTGAGAATGTTGTTATTCTGCGTAGTAACACCTACACAGTAGTGAGTGAAAAGTGGTGCTACAACTTGGTATCAGAGCCAGGGTTTCGACATTGAGCTTAGACGGTCCAGTTGACTAGTCTTTGGACCGAGGGTGTGCGGAGAAATTATGTCTGGAGGACCAATTTCAGACCCTGGTAAACTCATGAGGTATAGCGGTGTGCGAAACCGCAACTGGTGTGGTCTATGGCCACAGGGAGAGAGGACTCCACACCAACAGTGCTGGAGCCTTAGGATATTTTTGAGAGGGAAGGTGAACCCTCGTGACCGTCGGATCTGGAAAATGTGCGCAGGGATTAAAATCCCTTTTGAAATGCACAAGAGTGTGGGAATCGCGATACATGAAATCATGAAACCTGAAAAAAAAAACCGTGGAGATCTACGTGGTAGATCTCGAAGGAAGGCTCGACCGTTAGATCTGGCGGAGTCGCGATCGAGTTAGTCGTGAAACCTTTCAGATTTTGCAAAGTCGGGAGATGGGAAGTGAGGGAGGTGAACACCTCCAAAATCCCGAAACCCGAAATCCCAAAACGATCTACACCGTAGACTGTAGGAAGGGAGTTGACCATTCGATTCAGCGGAGGAGTAAACCATATTATTTTTTGGGATTTCGGCAGATGGAAGTTCGAGATGTGGGGTGCATGAACTCCCAATGCCCGAAAACCCTGAAACACCGAAAATATCTGTGCCATAGATCTGAGAGGGGACCTAACCGTTGGATTTTGCTTGGAATGGATGTGGGCGCATGAATGTGTACTACGTGCCAGTGAGTCGAGAATACAGGCGAGATTGGTGGGACCAGAAGATGTCACCGAAGGTGACGTGGACCCTCCTAAATGTACCACGTGCCACTGTGGTGAAGGGCAACAGTTGTTCTGTGGGCTCGGAGAATAAAGTTATTCATGATTTCAGAATTCGCAAAGGAGGAGCACGAAGGCTCAACACTCCAAGTCACGAAGTCACGAGTTGGCGAAGAAGTGCTAGCAGCTAGCCCTAGCCTACGATCATGTGTAGCAGGTGCTAGCAAGGAGGGAGCCATACCCGTATCGCATCTCAGGTATCGATCTTTGGAGGAAATGAGTCGAGGGTCTTCGACTCACGAATTCGCGAGATCGAGAGTTGCGAAAGGGTGACTTTGGTTACGAATATTTAACTGTTGGATCTTCGTGGACCGAGATTTCGAAGTTTCAAAGTCCCGAAATTTGTAGAGCCGGATAGAGCTCAGAAAACTTTGTGAAGTCAAAATGTTTTTTTTTCTTGTTCACGTTGGCTTATGAATGTTGTAAGTTTTCTTGAAGGTTTAAGGGCCTGACAAACTTCGGTTGACTGCACGCTGTGTGTGCAGAGTTCAATGAGTGTCAGGACAACCGAAAACTGACACCAAGTATGGAATTGGAAGAGGTGCATATTTCCTCTGAAACAGAAGATGAAAGAGAAGGAAAGGATGTCAACTTGGTAGTCGAAGGAACAAACTCTATTGGGCACAAAAAAGAGATAGATAAAGAGGGACGCATGATGAAACTCATTGAAAAATTGTAGAAAGATGCCCAGGCTTGTCAAGCTGATAGCTGAAAGATCATGAAAATTAGGGACCGACAGGGTGAATTCTACTTAAAAATGTTGAAGAGCCTGGAAAGAATAAAAAAGAAATTGGAAAAAGAGAGTGACACAAGCAGATCGAGAAGTGTTAGAACCCCTGAGAGTAGAAGAAGATCGAGCCAGGAGCCTATTGTTGTATATGTAATCACGCAGAACAAATTAATAAAAATTTGTAAACACTGTCAAGTGCAGACCGACCACGATGAATAAGTGAAGGGGGACTGAGATTCCATAGAGAAGGTAAGGGATTAGGGGTTGGAAGGTGGGAAAAGGGGCTAAGTGTTAAGCCTAGGGGGCTTAATCCTTGGGAATAATATTTTATTATTATTCCAAAGAACATGTGCATTTTATGTTGTTTATCCTAAGTTCCTGGCAAGGAGAAAATGTGCAAAGCGGATGCATGCTGATGGAACGCATGCAGTTCCGAGGGTGACAAGTGTCAACCCTGGTGCATGTGAATAAATGGCCAAGATGAGCCGTGAGAGGGGTTCTTCTCCATTCTTCCCGATTTTTTGAATCAGACATCTCGTCCGACCTCTGCAAGAGATACCCCATACATCCACTAATCTAGAAGCCTGTGTGTTGATGCTAAAAATCCGAAACATCCTCTGTTTGAGTATCGGGCCTATGCGTGGAGTCTTGTTCGAATCCATATCCGTGATTCCATTCGCCATTGTTGAACCAGTTGGAAAGACCATGTCAGTTTTCCCTGTTGATTGTTGTGGCCACACAGTGCTGGACTGCGTGTGGCTTGTTGGCCAGTGGAGCAACACTCTCTTTAGGAGACAGAGTGTACAAAGGAAGGAGAGAACTCCTAGAAGGAACCTTGTATCTGCCACAGATCCCGGAGACTTCCGGTCCGACCTATTGCTGTAACCCAAGGCAAGGGAGGTTAGCAGTCGAAGGACTGTCTAGGTGACAGAGAAGGTGTATACTCCTGGGGTGGAACAGGCATGTGGGGAATGAGGGTCTGTGGGCAGGGAGAATGAGAGGTTCCTAGGAGAGAATCCCATCCTTGTGGCTGTGTGTTGTTTCCCTGTAACCTCAACCTAGCCTAGGATTCCTTGTCTTGGGGTGGAGCTTAGTCCCATCTCGGGGGTGACCCACTGTTAAGCTGATGAGCAGTGTGGTCTAAGGCTGGGAGGTTCGTGGAAGGCCTGCACTTGGTTGGGGGAATCTACCATTGTTCAAAGATAAGTACCAAATGATGCTTTAATTATGTTTATGTACCTTTGTGCATTATAATCATCATGTATTCTGTTGTGTATATGAATTGATGTTAAATAGTATTGATTGTTGATTATGGCAGTAAATCGTATGATTACTCTGTGTTGAATGTGTTTAACTTGTTTTGAATGCATGTGATTAATTGTGAGTGAGAATGTTGTTATTCTGCGTAGTAACACCTACATAGTAGTGAGTGAAAAGTGGTGCTATAGGGAGGGAGTTAGACAGGGAGGGGTGGTAGAGATGGAGTGTTTGAGAGTGTGAGAGGGAGGGAGAGGGAGAAAAAGAGCAGGGTAGAGAGAGGGAAGGGGTGTAGAAAGAGGTAAAGAGAGAAGGGGGGTAGAGAGGGAGTGTTTGAGAGTGTGAGAGGGAAGGATAGGGATACCAAGAGGGTGGATAAAGATAGAGTGAGAGGAAGGAGTGAGAGAGAGGGAAGGGGGATTAAATGGTAAAAATAGAAACGGGGGAGGAGTGGGGAATAGAGAGGGAGGGGTAGACAGAGAGAGAGAAGATATAGTGGGAGGGAGGGGAGAGAGAGAGGTATTGTTTGAGAGTGTGGAAGAGAGGGAGAGGTAGAACAAGAGGGAGGTTAGAGAGAGATAGGTGGGAGAGAGATGGTAGATGTAAGAGAG
>ML821643.1:153623-164923 GCA_009831015.1 Picea engelmannii
TCTTGATGTTACAATTTTGACTCAAAATTATGTGTGATGTTTTTAACATAAAAATGTGTAATTCAAAAAAAATATTGAATATTTAGAAAAAACGATTTCTGAAAAGTCCTTAAATTTTCAGTCTAAATTGTAATATTATTTGTCAACTCTTGTACGATTCTTCCATAAATCGTTCACATGGTCGTGGCGATGTCAACTGTTAAGAGGAAATAATGTCCATTTTTCATAGAACATCAAAATGAATAAGGTTACAACAGTGATTCATCAAGCTTACATTGAATCAAATTAATCTAAATTTTCACTTTGTATAACTGAAATATCCTCATTCATAGATATAATGTCCTGAGATTATTTTTTAATAGATTACTCTTGAAATATTATGCTTCGATTATATTTCTTATGTGATATGTTCAATGTCTTCCAGCACAAAGTTGCCTAAATAATCTAGTTGATGAATCCATCTACCTGTTCTATGTTGTTGTTGATGAATCCATCTATGTGTTCTATGTTGTACATGTATATCTATACTCTTTACGTACTTCTTAAAACCTGCAAAAAAAGTCTCTCAATAGACAATCCCTGGCCTTCTTATGGAAGTCATCCATCGACATATCTCATTTATCTCCTCTTGTTTGGGTGACATTATCATATTTTTTTCCTATGGAGTGTTGTATTTAGAAGTGTCCAACTCAAGGTGAACCTCCTTAGATGGGATTGGTGACACCTTCCTTGCCTCTTAGTCTATTCCCTAATATATTGTATCTGATAGTTACATCAAGTATCATGTAGTTGCAAGATCATTTCCATATCTTCATATTCTCCTTCCTTCCTTATCTCTCCTCTATCCTTTGGGTCTTGACCCAGAATTGTTGTCTCTATTCTTCCCTCATTCTTCATTTGTCTTTCCTTTCCTTGTTTTCTTCCTTTTTCTTTGACTTCTTCAACTCTAAAATTGAATCGTCTAGCATCTCCACCTGGTATGCCTTGTCTAGTTTTTTTATTGTCGTGGTCTCTTCTTATCTTTTCTGGTGCTTAATTAATATTGTTTCTTCTAGATATGCCATTAGATCCATCAAAGTGTTACCAATTTGTGTCATTATTGGTCCTTCACTAGCATCAACACATCCTACATTTGTGTCATATCTATGCCAGTGTTGCATATTCTTGTGCTAGAGCTTCACCATCATCATTTCCTTCTGTCCTTGTCCTTTCTCCTATCACATCGAATCTATGTTTCCTTTCTACTAGGCCATTGTAACCTTCATTACTATTCATGTAAACCTATAGCATTCTTATGGAAGGTACATATTTTAGTTCATCACCAACATTAGCATATTAGCATTGATTTCATCCTTCAATAAGATCCAACATCATCAACTCACATGTTCAAGTAAGTGCACGTATCATTCTTTTATAATTCCCCTCTTTCACTTCATTTCAAAATTTACTTTCATATTCGTGCAACTATTTTAAACTCATGGTAGTTGGACTTACTAACATGTTATTTCATAGTTTATATGTCTCTTACTTTCGTAGTACTTAGATTTCCTTTTCTCCTCTCCCAACATTCTCTACTTGACATACATCGATGATTCTTAATCATTTTTTACTCATCGTCTTATATCTACTTTGATATCAAATCCCCTCAGATTTACTCTAAACTAATTATCAGGGCATGCAGGAAATTACTTCATATATGTGCTAGTACGAACCTTTCCTACCCAGTATTGGTATTGAATTTTTGTGTGCTTTGTTTTCTATTTGTTTTATGTTTTTATATTCATTTCTTCTCCTTCTTTGAGAAATATGAAAAAACCTCAAAAGAGTTTCATCTAAATGATAAGAAATTAGTTCATGTATGTGCTAGTAAGAGCCTTTCCCATGCAATATTGCTATTGAATTTTTGTGTGCTTTGTCTTCTATTTGTTTTATGTTTCTCTATTGATCTCTTCTCCTTCCTTGAAGACTCACTATAATTAAATCTCATGGATATACGCAATTGTGACTATGTAATATGTAATCTATGAATTTCACATGTTACTATTCACATCTATCTAGCCACTTAGAGGTATAACGGTGTGACCTGCATATGTATTCTCACTATGCATGAAGTACTTACTAATGAAACTAATGTCTCTCACTCTTCATGTGAAGGCTCTCATAAGATCTTATATTCATGCCCTCCTTGTGATGTGTAGCACTTAATGAGGTTCACATGCCTTATCTTCTCTTATATTTTGACTTTACTAGATGGTTTGAATCTTCATAAAACTTTGGGGTACCCTCCTACCAGTGAGTTTCTATGTTGGTCTCTAGGTTTCTATTCTAGTCCATATTTACTTGGAGTTATTCATGTCATCATGACCCAAATCCATTTTGACACACTTAAAAGGGGGTGTTTTAGGTTAAGCCTTCCTATTTTCTTGGTGTCAAAAGAACCATGGATTTCCTAAACCATAATACATTTATAAGGCATGACCAATAAAAACAAAGGGTGTTTTCCTAAGGAAATACCTATGGTATGATGCCCTAAATCAAAAGTTCATGTTCAACACACATGTTACCCTTTCAATAGATAAAATAAATTTTCCCATCATAAGGTAACATTCTCTTATACCTTAAGCTCACTTCCTAATCTATTCATATTTATCCTATCCTCTTTGCAAATCATCTTGAATCGCTCTTTGATTTCTCTCTTTCTCTCTTGCTATTGCACATCAACAGTTTTGGATTAGCACCAAACCTTGATCTAGCTCATTATCCACGCTCTTAGGCTACTTGGTATTGTCATATCTAGCAAGTCTACATCTATCTCTTACTTCTAGTTTCATTTCTTCCATGAAGGCTCATTGTCTTGTCCTTGGATCTCTTCATTGGATTTTGTCCCCTCTCACACTTTGGATGATTCAACATTTGTACCTCAAGGGAGGTTTCAAAATAACTATGGTAGGGATGATATCATGTCTCTAAGGGAACATACGGTCATCATCCAATTATTCATTTTTTTCATTATAGATAGAGTGTATTTTATTTCATTATATTAGATATCAATATCATATTATTTTTGCATGAAGTTGTAATTATACATATTTTTTTACATGGTTTAATTCTCTCTTAGAGATATGGCACATCTCTCATGTTCATCCCAAGCAAATTAAACACCTACAAGAATGAATTTTTTAGTTTGTTCCTTCAATTTATCCTTTATTTAATTTTGAATAATTAATTCAATTATCTCACCAAAGGAAATTTTTAATAAACTTTTGTTGGTTTCTTTTGCTATATTACTTACTTTTTTTTCATAGTTGTTGCTAACCCTAATTCAATTACCCTAATTAATCCACAATTTTTAATAACCTAATAAAATGTAACACTTAATTGATACAGTGTCCTTCTCTTGTATCTTCATGTATTTTCCTCCTAAGGTTTCTTTATTTTATTCTCTCAGTTTTTACACCACTCCTTCCTTCCTCCTTATTATATTGTGGAGTTTCTTTCTAATTGTCATGATACACCTTGTACTTTTGTTCTAGAAGAGGAGAATAAATAGTGCATATGTATATTTCCCATTAATGGAAGTAAATGATGTATTTGTTCCTGTTGTTATATATGATTGTGCACTTTGAAGCTGTGGTTGTTTTTTTTTTCCAGCAACTCATGACTACACCACCATTGTTGTGTTAGAGAAGGAACATGTCCTGTTGATATATAACTTTTGTAAGAGAACTAAGGACTAGGCAGATGTTTGAAGAGAAAAAAATCTAGTTGTGTTTTCTTACTAGAGTCATAGAGGAGAAGCAAGAATAGTTTTAACAAAGAATATGCTTAGCTTATTTTGAGGAAGCTATATTTGAAGGTGAAGATGAATTTTCAATAGAACCATTTTAGGCATGCATTGTTAAGATTCAAGAATGGGAAAAGGTTGGATATTATTGAAAAGAGGTACATTATTTCACATTTCCCAAGTGGTCATTGTAAGAGTGAATATATTCCATATGGTTAGTTTATGTAAAGATAGGGAGAATTGTCGCAAATGTTAGATGATATGTAAATTAAACATGAAGAAAAGAAAAATCAAGTGATTTGCACTCTTAAAAGTACTTAGAAGATGAGTTTGTTGAAAGATAAGATCATGTTAAGGTAGAACTCAAGTAGCAAAGTAGTATTGGAGGTTCTTAAGTGTCCTAAAGTTGAATTATTTTATGTTTTTTGCATGTAATAAAAAATTGAAACATGTTAGATTACCATATATATTTAATATGAAGATGGAAAGGAAATTATTTCTTAGAGAGATCTTAAAAGTACTTAGAAGACGACTTCGTTGAAAGATAATATCATGTTAAGGTAACCCTCAGGTAAGTGTCATAAAGTTGAATTGTTTTATATTGTGTAGTTAATAAAAAATTCAAACATATTAGATCACCATATATATTGAATATGAATATGGAAAGGAAAACATTTCTTAGAGAGATTATAATAGGTTTAATTCCTAAGTGGTACACACAAGAATATTAGATAGCTAGGTTCCAAAAGGGATTGATGATTCCCTAGAACATTTCTTTATTGATTTGAATGAATGTGTCAAAGTGGAAATTAGTAGTTAGATTATTGAGTTAAATGTCAAGGACTGAGCCATTAATGATAGCACTAAATATGAATGAATCCAAGGAAGGGTAGAAACATGTGATCAATAGATTGCAACAAAATAATTCATGACAATAAATCACATGAAATAATTATGGTTTTCTAAAATATTAGTGGGTATGATGGATATGAAAGAAAGCAAAAATGGTGTTATAAATTAGTTTTGGATGGAATATCCAATAGAGGTGAATTCCTTTAGAGATAAAGAAGTTCGAAATATTTCAACATAGGCGAAGACAATTGATTGAATGCAGTTCTTGTACCAATAAATAGAGGTGCCGAGTAAACATGATGTTACATTAGAAAAGAACAAAAAAATTATCACCACTTAAAGTGATTTTAAAAGAAAATTTAAGGATTATAGAATATTTGATGATTATTCTTTTGATACTTACTATGAAATGTTATTTTTAAGGATGCCATGAGATTAATCCTAAGATAGCAACAAACATGGAATCTAAAAATAGAGAGATTGTTAAAGAGATCCTTGTTAAAATCTATAGAAAAAAAAAATATGAAAGAGAAAAAAAATGATAATGTGATTCCAATAAAAAAAAATGTGTGCATAAATAAATTGAAGTAGATTCCATAACCCATGAAGTTGAAGCAAAGTGAAAGTTACAACAAATTTTATTTCCATGTTGCAATTGTTCGCAAACATTTAATAGAAGGAGATTTGGGGGTTAGAATAAGGAACTCGTGTGTTTCTTCATGAATGAAAGTAGAAGGATATTTGCGAGTTAGAATAAGGAACTCCTATGTTTCTTCATGAATAAAACTAGAGAAAGAAAACATAATGAGTGAAGAGATTGTTCCTTAGAATTATGTAACAAGTGTCGTTTTGGCATGATTCTATATTGATATTTCTATTATCTCTTGTATTGCATCTTTGGAAGTGTTTTTGTGCAACTAAACACATTAAAGAAAATGGATCACAAGGAAGTATAATGTTTTACATAATGGACGTGAAGGAACATTGTTTTACATAATGGACGTGAAGGAACATGGAAGTTAAAGAGTAGATGGAGAAGATATATAAAATGTAAAAAGTATTAACGAGTGGGTTTATAATAGTGGTGATAGTTATGAATGTAGAAGATAAAAAATTGTAATATATATTAAATTGTTTAAGTGAATTCACTTATCATTAATATTGAAGAATTAAAAGGAAAGATTTGTTTTAGAAAAAAAAAAATTCTACAAAATTGTTTAAAAAGTGAGTTGAATAGAACTTTGCTAGTGTATAAGAACATTCCTCTACTATAGAGAAATGGGAAAATTAGTTTTTAAAATGTTATAATAAATAGTATTAAGAATGATTTTATTTACACAAACCTTGTGATTAAGTTAAAAAAAATAAAAATAAAAAAAATGCATATTTATATTTTCCATTGCTGACATTAAACAAAAGTGCTCGAGAGCGTGGCTAGTTCTTAACTTTATGGCAATCCTAATTGGATATAAAATTTGATAGTTTCTTCAACTTTGTTATATTTTTATTTTTTTATTTTAATAATTAATAAAAGATATTTAATGTTAAATGGTTGTTTCTATTGTATGTAAATAATTTAATTTGATAGTATAATTAAGTTTTTCTTTGGATCTTATTTAGAATGCTATCATAATACTAGATTGATCAAAATCAATGGTAGCTCGAATTCTCGAGAAAGAGAAAAAACAAGTAATTCTTCATCTTTATATTTTCGTGACATACACTCTCATACATTATCATCAAGTTATTTAATACTAAAAGATTATAAAATACATTTTTTAAATAAATATATTTTTTCTATAAATATTTTTACAATTTAATAACCATGTACATATTTCTCACATTAATTATATATATATATATATATATATATATATATATATATATATATATATATCTTTGAAATAAAAATAATAAAAATAAAAATTTATTTATTTTTTAAATTAAAATAAAAATTATATAATTTCAATTTTCATCAAAATCAAATAACTAAACAAATTTCATATATATATATATATATATATATATATATATATATATATATATGAACTTGCCACTTCACATCACTCTATATTAGTCAAATCTTATACATGCCATTCCAATATCAATTACTCTTTTAGTTTGATGATTTTAAGTTTTGAATTGTGTCTACAATTATGTGCATGATTATTAAACAAGCTATGTTATTGTTTTGGTTAAAAATATATATAATAATAATAATTTGATAAAAACACAAATGATAAATATAAATTAAAATTAATGATATAAATTTAAAAAAAATAGTTATATAAATAAAATATATTAATAAAATTAATTTTAGAATTTTAACTTTTGTTTTTATTATTTTTCAAAAACACATTTCAAAAAAACATATAAATTGATTAAATTGTATACATGGTTATATATATATATATATATATATATATATATAATAACTTTATAAAAATGAAAATGAAAAATATAAATCAAAATTAATTATATATATTTAAAAGAAAATAATAACTATATAAATAATAAAATTAATTTTATAATTTTTATTTTGATTATTTCGCACTCCCTTAAAAAAAAACACATTTCTAAAATAAAAAAATGTAAGAAGATCGCATTGCTACTGCTAAGATCACCATCCATTACGAGGCAAGGACATACTCAGGAGGAGGACGCGTTCCACGTTTTTCACTTCTACAAGAAGACTCTACAAAATAGGGGTCACTATTTTCTTCGAAAAAGTTTTCCTTGGAAAGATCGGGATGGAAATATAATATTATCTTAAATCATGAATCAAAATTTTGATTTTTTTTCCACCGAACGATCTGGATGGAAATATAGTATTATCTTAAATTATCAATCAAAATTTCGAAAGTAGGGGCGACTATTTTCTTCCGGAAAGTTTTCCCTGGAAAGATAGAGATGGAAATATAATATTATCTTAAATCATGAATCAAAATTTTGATTATTTTTCCACCGAACGATCTGGATGGAAATATAGTATTATCTTAAATTATCAATCAAAATTTCGAAAGTAGGGGCGATTATTTTCTTCGACAAAGTTTTCCCTGGAAAGATAGGGATGGAAATATAATATTATCTTAAATCATAATCAAATTTTTGATTTTTTTTACACTGAGCGATCTGGATGGAAATATAGTATTAACTTAAATTATCAATCAAAATTGCGAAAGTTTTTCCACCAGCGTCTATTTAAAAACCTATTTAACAGACTTTGAGAATTTTCGTAGTACATATTTTAATTTTGATTCCATGATCGAGAGACCAAAGTATAAGTCAGCCTAATATAGAAATTCGGATACATTAAAGTTATATTATTATAATAAATATTGAAGAACTTTTGACGATCAGATCTTGTCGTTAAATTAACTCATATAATATTATAATTACCAATAGTTATAACGTGGTGCAACAACCAACAGTTATTGCAGAAAATTTGTGGGAAGTACGTTGATTTTAATCTTCTCTCGACGTGACTACTTTCAAATCTTCATATCATATTGAAAGCAGGGTTGGAATTTGAAAACATTAGATTTTCTACATCAGGGTTTCGGGTATCTCGTGTCTGAAGTTCGTGTCACCATAATAAAATGCGAAATGCGTTACAATCCTCAAGTTACAATATTTTTTAAAAATTGCGTGGAAGTTTGAACCTAAAATTTTAAAATCATTAAATTACGTGGAAGTTTTAACATAAAATTTTAAAATCATTGAAAAGATTTTTGAAAGGTGCTTAAAATTTTAAAATCATTAAATTACGTGGAAGTTTTAACATAAAATTTTAAAATCAAAGTAGAAAAGATTTTTGAAAGGTGCTTAACTTTTGGTTATAAATTGTAATCTTAGATTCTTTCATTAGTCGATATCCACCCTTCTATGTTGTTGGGGCCACCCTGCTATGTTGTTGGGTCCGTGTATGTATAGTCTGTCTGATTTGAAAGCAATTCAGATTTGTCAGCTTATACACTACAAGTCACAACATTCAATGTTTATAGCATAATGGATATGGATATTGTTGGCCATGTTCATGGCTACAAATTCAGATCTGTTGGTTTTTACATAATTTTCTATAACATTTCACCATTCTCTACAACATTTACAGTGGATATTGCTAGAGGTGAACTATCACTCTTGGTAATGGAATTTGAATTGCTTTCAGAGTTAAGACTTGACTGTTTATACAACAGCAACAAAGTGATCAATATCCAACTTATTATGCAGTATTCAATACTGAAATCATAGAAGGAGGTCTAGATAGGTATCCAGCCATCCTATCCAACCTGTTATGCAGCATTCAATACTGAAATTTCATGGAAGAATGTCTGGATAGGTTGAGCATTGGTGCGTTTTTTATCGCTCCTGTGTTGTAGTCTCTGTTTAGTGGTTCTCATTCTCATGACTTTTTTGGGAAACTGTAAGGGTTTTTTTTTAACTAGTTTTGTTTTTCTGAGCTAGGGCCCCTCTTGTTTCTTTTTACCTTTACCTTACCCCCTGAATTTATTGTTCCTTGATTTTTATCCTATTGTGGACTCCAATTACATTGTTTCCATCTTTGGAAACTGGTCCAATAGAGTGGTTTTGAAGGTGCGGTCTGTCAGCTCTCCACACAGTTTTTTCTGCCTATTTCGTTATCTCATTATGTGCTTGTCAGTCTCCTTAATGGGTCCATCTGATCTGGCTGGTGGGAAGAGTCCAGCTCTAAAGGCGACCACCCACGCCAAGAGTAATGAGCATTTAACCTTACCGTCATCATTAAATGAGTTTAATCATTCGTTTAAACCTGCCGTGCTCGCGGATGCTTCCTCTTTTCTCCCTACGCCACTACGCTCACCGCATTTTGTTACTGATCAACCTAAACCTAAACTCTTTCCCTGCGGAGAGGTTTTCATCCTAGTTTCCAGAGTTCCACAACGTATATGCTCAAAATACTGTTAGGGTGACACCAAAACCAACTGGTAGAAGACGAAGGCTCTGGAAACTTAACATGGTGCCTACAAAACTTGTTTTGGGGTCGGATATAGGTTTAAAGGAAACCTGTCACATGGCTCTTTGTGGTCGAGTAGGCGTGGTCTGGTAGGTCGTGTCTCATACCATTACCTACCACAAGAACCTATCCAAGAGTGTATGGAGAAGACTTGGCAACCTATTTTAGGATACTCGCCAAATGTTATTTATCTAGAAAAAGGGTGGTTAGGCTTCGTGTGTAGGTCGCCCCAGGATACAGTAACTTTATTGGCTTCCCGGTGGTTATTTGGTGCTAGCAGTTTAATGCTTAAAAGATGGCGAGTCTCCTTTGATCCACACAGTGAATACTTCTCAAATAGACACCTTTGGGTTCTATTACCAGGATTTCCACTCCAGTTCTGGAATGAAGGTGCTCTTAGAGACATTGGAGATACTCTAGGTACCTTTATCTCTGTCGATAGTATGGCTCTCAAAGCATCATATAGGAAGTTAGGTAAATTTCTGGTGGAGTTAGATATCCATAGCGGCTTACCAGAAACATTGGATATTGTTTGGCGCGACAGGAGAAAAAAACAACTCTTAGACTATATGGGGATCCCATTTAGATGAAATCGGTGTCACGCAACAGGCAAAGAGATTGTGAAGGTTTGGAAACAGTGGAGGAGCTTGATGAAGAAATAGACAAATGGAAAGTGCCAGACTGCTCTCTGGAGGTGGAACTTTTTGGTAATGTTGATCCTAGTTTTCAGACTGAGTCAATGTACCAGGAAGTATCACTGGAGAAACTCACGGGTAAGCTAAAGTTTTTTTGCCCCTCTTTGTATGAATCCCTAACTCCGTGGGAAAGGGATGTTTTGGATAATTCATAAGGGTTAGAATTATTGTCTAGCAATATAGTCACTTCAGCGGTAGTTGATAAAGTTGTGGGTGTCAAGTTACGCAAAAAGTCTTCTGCTGTAGACTTGGGACGGAAGAACCTATCGGGACAAGATGTTAATAATGTGGTTATTATTGGTAATAGGTCCCCTACTATAGGCATGGGTTTAGAAGATGCACACCTAATCACCAATAGTTGCAGTCTGGTTCCTCGCACCTTTTCTGTCGGCTCTTAAATAAATCTCCAAGGCTGCAGGGAGTCGGAAGTTGATGATGAAGCCCTTTTGGTTATTTTTGATAGTCTTGTTGCTTCTAACCGGGATAAAGAGTCCTCCATTCCCCTACCTGTCTACTCTCGAAAAAAGGCAGAAGGGGGAACAATTTTTTCTAAGGTGAGGATATTACCACTGCTGATAGTGGGGTACTTAGAGCGTTGAAGGCCCTAGCAAGGGTGAAATAATGATTTTACTATCCTTGAATATCAGAGGGATAGGGGGCTCCCTAAAAGTGGTCCTGTTTCACCGGGTTTTGGATCGTGTTTACCCAGATATCATTTTTTTAAAGGAGACACTTGTGGAGGATTATAAAGCAAGAGTTTTTTTTGTAGATTTTTCATCTGACGTGGGTTTCATGTGTTGTTAGTTATGTAGGACATTTCGGGGGGTTACTAGTGTCACGGGATCTGAATTCCTACTCTCTTCTTCTCTCTTTGACGTGTGGGGGTATCTTTTTGAAAGGCAAAGTTTTAACTACTCATTGCTTTATTTCTTTACTCAATGTATACGGTCCTTGCATAGAAAGAAGAGCTTTTTGG
>ML821644.1:0-29480 GCA_009831015.1 Picea engelmannii
CTGAAAATAATCTAGATCAACTTGAGCTAGCATTTAAAATTCAACATCCACTCGAAGAACTCATGCAAGTTCAAGACCAGGAAGCAGCCCGAGTGTGTCTCTTGTTCAAAGGCAAAGAAGAAGGCATGAGGAAGACATCTTGCAAGGTGAACTCAAGAAAATAAAGCCACCTACTTTCAATGGTGAGCACAAGAAAGGAGAAGAGGCAGAGGCTTGGCTATTGGAAATGAAGAAATATTTCAAGTTGCATAACTACGCATCCTGAGTAGAAGCTAGGATTGCCACCTACCACTTGCAAGGAAAGGCAACCATGTGGTGAGATCAACTTAAGAAGGGAAAGAACCTCGATGAGAAAAGGATCTCAAGGAGGTAGTTCAAATTATATTTCAAAGAGAAATATTTGTTCAGGCATTGCCATGAGAGAAAGATGAAGGAGTTCTTTGAACTCAAGTTTGGAACCATGACAATGGAAGAATATGAGAAGCGGTTATTTGAATTGTTGAAGTATGTTGACTTCATCAAGAATGAGAAGGTTAAAATCCAAAGGTTTCTAAGTGGGTTACCCTCTTTCTATAGTGACAAGATTTAATATGACAACCCTAAGACCTTGAAGGAAACCAAAAGGAGAGCAAGGCACCTTTATGAGCAAGGCACCTTTATGAGCAAAGCAAAGGAAGGCCAGTTCCAAAAGACTTGGAATGATATGATGAAAGAGAAAAAGGATCAGAGGAAAAAAGGTTTTAAGCCACCCTTTTTCATAAATAACTCTCAAGCAAGTCAGCAAGGCCAGGTAGCCCAAAATGATCAAAAGAATGCAGATTCATTTGGGAAAAGGCTAAGGCAACAACCTGTTCAATGTTGGCGATGTGAGGGGAATCAATTATATAAGGACTTCCCTCATAAAGGAGAAAAAATGAGGACTATCCACAACATTCATGAGGTTGAAACAATGGGAGACATGGGAGGAAGTATGCCAAGGATTTATGCAGCCTTGGACAACAAGTAGGAAGAATATCAATCCCCCATGATCTAGGTGGAAGGAAAGATTGATAACCAACCCATAGCAATTCTAATTACATAGTTACATAATAGCTAGGCATAGTTACATAAATGCTAACATTGTTGAAATATTTCACTTGCAAAGAAGTAACCATAAGAAATATTGATTAGTTCGGCTAGCCACGGGGGCTAAGAGAAAGATCAATGAATTAATTAAAGATTATCAGATAGACATGAGTGGACTCAACACGAAGGTGGATGTAAATATCATACCATTGGGTTCATATGACTATCTAATTGGCATGGATTGGTTGGAAAAAAATCATGTTGTCCTAGACTGTTACAACAAGACAATTGCATGTCTTGATGAGGAAGGGCATAAAGGCAAGATTCAAGGCATTCCAAGAGTTGTAGTTGTTAGAGATATTTCAACTATGCAATTGAAGAAGAGCTTCAGGAAGGGATGTCAGGTGTTTACAACCCATATGGAGGAGGCAACCAAAGATAAAGTGGCAAGCATTGAAGACCATCCAGTCTTAAGGGACTTTGAAGACATTTTTAGAGAAATTCTCGTATTTCCACCCAAGAGAGACATTGCATTCTCTATTGATTTAGTGCCAGAAGTTGCCCCAATGTCCAAGAAACCATACAGAATGGGTACACCAAAATTGAAGGAGTTGCAGATGCAGCTTGAAGAGTTGTTAAAAAAGGGGTATATATGCCCAAGTGTGTCACCTTGGGGAGCCCCGATTCTGTATGTGAAGAAGAAGGATGGAACCTTAAGGTTGTGTATTGATTTCAAGCAACTTAATAAGGTTACCATAAATAATAAGCATCTTTTACCCATAATTGATGATTTGTTTGATCATTAAAAGGTGTAAGAATATTTTCAAAGATTGACTTGAGATCAGGCTATCATCAAGTAAGGATAAGGGAAGAAGACATCTGCAAGACAACATTCAAAACAAGATATGGACATTATGAATTCACGGTAGTGCCATTTGGACTATTAAATGCCCAAACAATGTTTACGTGTTTGATGAATGGAGAGTTCAGGGAGTACCTGAACAAGTTTTTGATTGTGCTCTTAGATGATATACTTGTCTATTCCAAATTAGAAGAGGAACATGAGCAACATTTAAGAATGGTGTTACAAGTTTTGAGAGAGCACAAATTATATGCTAAGCTAAGTAAGTGCACCTTTTATCAAAAGAAGATTCATTACTTGGGGCATATAATATCAACAACAAGGATAAAAGTGGATCATGATAAGATAGAGGCCATTAGAGGATGGCCAACACTAAAGAATGTGACAGAGGTTAGATCATTCATGGTTCTTGCCGGTTATTAATGAAGATTCATAAAAGTTTTTTCAAAGATTGCAAGTCCATTCACTTCTTTGCAAAAGAAGGGTGTGAAGTTTGAATGGATTTCCATGTGTGAAGAGAGTTTTCAAAAATTGAAGGGAAAATTGACAAGTGCTCCAATCTTGAAGATTGTAGATCCAAACAAAGATTTTGTTGTGTGCATCGATGCATGCAAGGAAGGGCTTGGTGGAGTCCTTAGTCAAAAGGATCATGTGGTATGCTATGAGTCCAAAAAATCAAAAGAGCATGAGAGGAATTATGCTACCCATGACTTGGAGTTAGCAGTGATTGTACATGCATTGAATATGTGGAGGCATTACCTCGTGGGTAAGAAATTTGAGCTAAGGACAGAACATTGTGGTCTGAAGCATTTGTTTAAACAACCAACACTAAATGATAGGCAAACTAGGTGGTTGGAATTTTTGAGTGAATATGACTTCGAAATTAAGCACATAAAGGGCAAGGAAAATCAAGTGGCCGGTGCACTCAACAGGAGAGCTCATGAAGTGCATATTGCAGCCATTAGCATGTACAAGACAGGTCTAAAAGACAAAATTGTTGTAGTAGAAAATTCAGATCAGAACTATTTAAAAATAAAAGAGACATTGTGACAAGGTAATTTTCAACAAAAATTCAACTATTATAAGTTGGAAGAAGATGGAATTCTCAAGTACAAAGGGAAGGTGTATGTGTCAAATTCCAATGAGCTGAAAAAATGCAATGTTGAAGGAGATGCACAATGTGCTATATGTCAGGCACCCAGGATATCAAAAGATAATTGCAGCAGTAAGAAACCAATATTTTTGGCCAAGAATGAAAACAGAAGTGGCTAATTACATAGCCAATTGTCTCGAATGCTAAAAAGTAAAGACTGAACATAAACACCCAACATGTTTGCTACAACCATTACCCATTCCAAAATGGAAGTGGGAAGTTATCTCAATTTATTTTATTACTAAGCTTCCCATAACAGTGAAGCAACATGATTCCATCATGGTGGTGGTGGATAAGTTGACTAAAGCAACGCATTTCATTCTAGTAAATACTACACACAAGGCAACAAATATTGCAGAAATTTATATGAGAGAAGTTGCTAGGTTACATGGAGTGCCTAAGGAAATAGTTTCAGACAAAGATCCAAAGTTTACTTCCAATTTTTGGAAGGGTTTGTTCAAGGGCTTTGGGACAAATTTAAATCTTAGTACAACATATCATCCAAATTTCGATGGGCAAACAGAAAGGACTAACAGGATAATTGAGGACATGCTTAGAATGTATGTGATGGATCAACCATCAAAGTGGGAAGATTATATTCATTTAGTTGAATTTTCCTACAACAATGGGTATCAGACCTCCTTGAAAATGAGTCCATTTGAGGCATTGTATGGCAGGAAATGTAACACCCCAGTGAGTTGGGATAATCTAACAAACAGAGCAGTTGTTGGGATAGAATTGCTAAAAGAAATGGAATATCAGATGGCAAGGATTAAGCAAAATTTGAAAGCTTCCCAGGATAAGCAGAAACGTTATGCAAACAGGAGTAGAGTTTTCAGAGATTTTAAAGTGGGAGAACATGTGTTTCTGAAAGTGAAGGCAAAGAGAAGTTCATTGATATTAGGAAGCTGTCCGAAGTTGGAAGCAAGATATTGTGGTCCTTTTGAAATATTAGAAAAGATAGGGCCAATTGCATACACACTTGCCTTACCTGCATCAATGTGCATTCGTAATGTATTTCATGTATCATTACTTACAAAGTACGTACCTGATGCTAATCATGTAATTGATTGGAATGTGATCCAGGTGGATCACGAAGGGGATTTCCGGGTGGAACTAGTACACATCCTGGATCGGAAGGTCAAAGTGCCCAGGAACAAATCCATAGGGCTGGTAAAGTTTCAATGGACTTGTTACGGTCCTGAAGATGCTACACGGGAGCATGAAGAAAACATGTGGGCATAATATTTACAGTTCTTAGGAGGACATAATGCAAGACTCCATTTTTAGCAACTAGAGTTCTGGAGCCAAATCTTAGAGTCCCGGCCAACTGCGCTAGGGACCTTGATAAACGAATGGCACATTCCTTGGGTTAGCCATGATAAACGGACGATACATCCCTTGGGTATCCCTGATAAACAAATGGTGCATTCCTTGGGTTAGCGAGTTGAGAGGAACATGAGATTTTGGTTGGAGTTGTTGCTGGAGTTGTTAAATTGCAAAAAAATTATTTCTAATTATTGTGATCTAAATTTGCATATATGTATATCGGCATAGAGTGCACCGAGGATGGCGCACAATTATAGGGGAGGGGGAATCTAACATCCTCATTATAATCCCCAGTTTGATTAATGCTTATGTAGAAATAATTTGTGGCTATGACTAAGCGATGTAATATGCAAATTGTATTTCAATGTTTTAATAATAAAATGCGATGCCAACTGCTAAGGGGACATGGACAAGAGATGGGGGCTGAATTAATCCACAAGAGAGGGGTGTGCCTAGGATAATGGCCAAGAGGGGTCCAAGGGGGGAATTACCCATGCTTATGGATTTAACCTATTTTCCTAAATATGCTATTGTATACGAACCTTCCCATTTATGATTGAGTGTTTCCAAAGCCAATCATTGAATGCATGTAATAGGGTGGGTGTGAGTGGTCAGATCCCGAAGTTATTGGGAACATGGGGGTTGAGTACAATCAACTTGGGGAAGAGTGTGAATCAAGAAAGGCAAGCAAAAGAGAGGTATCATGTATGGGTTGAGAGAAGGAACAACAGTTCGAACAGTTTGGCAGTAAGTCAAGTTTTTGCATGGAAGGTAGACAAAGAGAAGAAAAGACACATTGGAGCTGGTGTGGCCATAGGAGGGTGAAGTCTAGAGCGTAATTGGAGATGGAGAATTGAAGATCCTGGTTATCAAGTCAGAAGAGTGAACTCTTGCGTGAGTTGCACTGAAACAATAAGTGGTTGATGTTGGTTTGTTGGTAGTTTTCCTAGCAACAATTTCCCTTGAATTCCCAGCTGAGAGATTCCTAGCTACTTGTGCCAGAGAGACTCTGATAAATGAATGACACTTTCCTTGGGTTATGCGTGATAAACATATGACACATCCCTTGGGTTAATCCTACTAAATGAATGGTTCATCCCTTGAGTTATCTGTGATAAACAAATGGTACATCCCTTGGGTTATCCCTGATAAACAAATGGTGCATTCCTTGGGTTGGGCAGGTTAAGAGGAAGAGATATGGTGGAAAAATTGAGATAGTTGTAGGAGAATATCAGTTGGGTTGGGAGATTTATGAGCTGTGAGTGGACTGTGAGAGACCACCCTCTTTTGTGGATTGCTACCCTCAGCTCGAGGGTGATTGGCTGCTGAGATTTGGAATAATCAGTCTACGGTTGGGTGGAACGTCCATCCCAAGCAACTGGTTGCACAACTCTTGTTTAAGACAAGTGTTTAATCTTGTACTGAGTTATTTACATGTATTATTGTTGTGCATGAACTCTGCGTGAATGAGAATGACTTATATGTTGTTGTAATGAATGGTTTAGTTGTATCTTCTGTTGATTATTAGCATGCTTCAAATGCATATGTTTTATGGTTATTGTTGTAGCTAAATCTGTTATAAATTGTATTTGTAGCCTTTGGGAAAATGGATAACAACAAAAGAATGGCTTTAATTAGCATAAGTTTCGTGTTATGTGTATTCCACAGGTATTGTTGCCTAGTCGGAGGCTAGGTACGTTACTAAAATGGTATCAAAGCTGATAAAGATAAAGTTTTAGCTGGCCTTGCCCAACCATGTCGGTTGGGTACGCTACAGTGAGGTTTCCAAGCATTATAAAGTGCAAATCATTTGAAGTGCCTTGAAACAACTTGGGTGGAAGTTAAGGTTGAAAAGGTTGCATGTGGGTTGTGAATAACTTTTAACTTGTTATCTTATTTTTTTTCTCAGTATCTTGTTCGCAGTTCACACTTAACTTATGAGCTCTAGACACTAACATGGCGGTTTAAGTCTCCAAATTGCTTTCTTTGTGCTAGCCTTTGGAGACACTTCTCTACCTGTTACTTGTTCATTAAATTTTCTTTGATGCCTTTGCATTATGTTTATGTTCTAATTTTGTTTGTACTAGTCCCATGCATTATGGATTTTCCTATAAATAGTTAGTTCAAACCAAGATTTGTTTTTTCATAGTATGTTATAGTTTTCACTAGAGCAGTAATTATTGTTTTGAACGTTCGTTATGATATAGAGTGGTATAAAATTAATATACCTCTTAAATAGACAAATGGGAATGTCAAAGTAGTTTAAAGGAGGTTTTCATATTATTGTGGTTAATTGGAATCAGAAAGGAAAATGGAAAAGTATGTAGGTTCATGATATAAGGGAAGGAAACATAAGGGCTTTGTAACTTCCAAAAGATAATAATGATGGGCAAGAGGAGAGGCGAACATTATCGTTGACTCCATAGGGCAATGAAGTCGATAAAGGGAAGATAATTTGAATTAGTTCGAAGGGGAAAACAAAGGAATCTTACAAAGGGTAAATTTGTCCATTTAGGGGTTTTGTTGGAGGGAAAATCAATGTCTTATGTTCTTGTTTTTCCTTTATTGGCTTCAAATACAATTCAAGGAGATAAAATTGATGCCTTCTAATTTTCTTTGTCCTTTCTTGGCTTCAAAGGCAATTCAGCTGTAGTGGCTAGGGCGACAATGAGGTAAAATTGATGCCTTATGTTCTTCTTTGTCCTTAATAGATTCAAAGACAACTAAGGTAGAGAGGATAACAACTTCTCCTTTTAACCACCAAGCTAGACCCAATTGACTACAATGAATGTATTTATAATATATTTACATATAATTCTTTTGTGTATATGTATAATAGAGTAAGGCTCGAGGGTTATCTCAATTAGTTAAACATTCCACCGAAGACATGTCGCTCACGAAGAAACCTTAAGTCATAAGCTCAAATGCCCTTAGAATTAATAATATCTAAGTTTCCTTGAAAACATATCAATACACGTTAAGTCGTGAGCTCAAATACCCTCGTAATTAATAATAACTAAGTTCCTTGAAAATATATCAATACATGTTTGAAGATAATAAAGTATATTTATAAATTATTCATATAAGGTACTCTGTGAAAATAATTTATAAATATACTCTAATATATATATAAAAGATGTGTTGGATTTTATACATATGTAATATTTCTTAAATCTTATGTAAATATGATTAATTTCAGGTTAAGCTCATTAAAAAAATTTATTGAACACGTAATTACAATGCAATAAATGATAAATATTATAAACGCTCTTAAATGCTCCTTGCAAATTTTAAATTGTGCAATGAACTGTCATAGCTATCACTAGACTTATGCTCGGTCATGAATCAAGCACCATATTGAATCTGCAAAAGTTGTGTGGCATTATTTCAATGAACCTTTCTACTAAACGTTATAAAAAAGAACATGTTTGATCCCAAATTATATTTCCATACCTCGGTAGGCTATAAGTCAAACATGAAACTAATGAAAAAATCATGTACAGGTAGCAGTGTATAACAATGGGATATTCTCACAAAAAGTACAGTGAAAATGGTGGCTCAATTCCCATGCACGTGAAGCACGTGTAACAAAATTATTTCCCTTTCATGTTCTTGAACTTGGTTGAATCTAATCTTATGAATGGTATATTCCTCAATTTTAAAATTCAATGCTTTGAATCCACCAAATGTGGTGACCTAGTGTGTATCTGGTCATGATGGTTGATTGTTATGTGTTTATGGTCATGGAAGGATATTAACACCCAGTGTACAAGACATAAGCGTTGAAAGATCCAAAGGAACAAACTTGATTTTCTTACCTTTTATCGAGGATCTAATGCAAGAGAAACCATCATCGAATACCTTCGTCATGTGATCCAAACAAGTGTTGGTCTTTTCACTTCATATCCACACGTTGCTAGGACACACAAAATAAATCCCAACACGTAACAACCTTGCATGAAAATGAAGGACTGTGTCGCTTCACAGATCCCTCTCTCAACACTTCAACTCCTTTTCCATCGATGTCAAACAATACATCTATCCAGTCATTAGAAAACAAACCATCCATGTTTGTTTCCTACTTCACTTTTTGAAATCTCTTCAAAATTATCACCCTTGAGTTGCTTCCCTGGAATAGGTACCCTCCCGATGTTCCTCAATGGAGTGTCCCTCTATTTGGCCACTGATAAAATCATGACAAGGAGGACTTATATTCTTGAAACCACCTCCAAATTCGTGATCTAATTGACTGACATTAAATTTAGATATGGTGGAATATGATCGGCTTCCTCACCCTCCTTATGTCAAACAAGTAGTGGCTTCACTATAAGATTTTAGTAGAGTGGAACCATAGCAAATCCATAGTCACCAACTATTTCCAATTTCCCTATCTCCGTGGACACTTGCAGGCTTCCCTTCTTGGTGAATGAGTCAACGATGTGCAAGCCAAAGGATCTTTGGAATGGCGAACAAAAAACGAGGCAAAACAAAAAATGAGGAGGAGAACAAAAATGACAAGCAAAAAAACACATGGGATAATAGGCAGATGGTTTGGAAGGGCTATAAACCAGAAATGGTCATCCCAAACCCAGTGGTTTAGGATGACCAAGTTTTGGGCAAAAATCCTCTCTAAAGAAATGTCCTCAACATAAATATTATTTTTATGTCTTAAATATAGGTATAAATTATTTACAAAAAGTCTTTCGACATTTATTTTCGACCATTGTTTTGATCTTTCTTTTAAACCCGTATTTTAATAACATAAACAAATATTTAGGTCAAAAGAGATAACACAATATAGCTCGAAAGACCCATCGAAATCTAGGTCGAAATTGTTGATAACAACATAGTTTTAAGTTAAAAATATATAAAAAAATTGGCATTACAAATATGGTTGAAAATTTATTTAGTGGTCGAATTTTTTTACACAAATGTTATTAATGAGGTCAAAATCGGTGTAAATAGTTCATTAGGAGATATATGTTGAAATTTTTTTATTTTAAAAAATAAATAAAATATATCTCAATCCTTATCTAGGGGAATACCATGGTCTTATTCATAGGTCATATATTGATCCTAAGCTTAGTTCCTTGTCTCAAGCTTCGCTTAAGCGGGTGAGGTCCTAGTCATAAATTTGATCTTGATCTCGAGCTAAGGTCCTAGCTCAAGCCCTATTCCTAATTTTAGGTCCCAAAGCTCAGAACCTTATTGTATAGCCAATAAATGAACATGCCTCACTTAGAAAATAAATCATTAATACTTGTATAAATAGAACAAAAACATTATTGTAAAAGGAAAGATAAAAAAAAAAAAAAACATTAAACATTAAATGGAACAATATAAGCCAAATGTCGTGTATCATACAAAAAATCGTTAGGTACCATACATAATATACAAGTAGTTGATCAAGCATATGATAAATGTAAAAAATATACAAGTCTAAAGCAATCTCGATAACATCTCAATGCCACAAGTAAAGGAACAATGTGTGTACATGACAATATATATGGACTTATGCCCATGATCATGATCTTAATAAAAAAATATAAACAAGAAGAGTCTATTATAAAGGACTAGCACGAGGATGTCGAGATGTGATGTGCCTGTAGCTACATAAATATACATGCAGAGTAGTTAGGCATTGTTTTGAAAATCGAATACTTCATGATTTAATACAATATTTTATAAACATATGAACTCATGTGTGTGTGTGCATGTGTGCATGCATAGGTGTGTGTGTGTGTGTGTGTGTGTGTGTGTGTTACCAAGGAAAACCTCTTGGGGAAACCAAAGGGATGCTTCCCCACATTAGTGGATGACATCTCTAGTAAACCTTTTGACGTGGACTAGTGTGCCTAACCCAAGGGGTTTCAAATCAAGCACTTGTTGGCATGGAATGAGCCAAATGACCAACAACAATAGTGACAATCAATTGAACTATTCCCTTGAGCTTATGAACTCATATATATACTTGCTAGTTCATACACATATAATCTCATCATTGCACTATTTGGTGAGCCTCCCCTCTACATTCTTAAGCAATTACTCCTCCTCACTCAAATTAGGAATGACACAGTGAGGACAATGTATTTGAGGATTTTTATTTTATAAGAACACTCTCCAATTGGTTACCAACATTGCATTTGGATCTTCACTCCCAAGCTCAACCTTAACAACATGAACAACCTATTGAAACATAGTAATTATGCATCTACACCACTACATTATTGTCTAATGCATAATTTGTCGACTTTTTTTCCCCTCCACAATCTTTGTCCAAGCCCCATCGTGAGTCTGAAGCTGTTTTTGTTGGGGGGTGGATTTATTTAGGGATACTAATCTACCCTCGTCAAACATTCGAAGTCAAAACTTTGTTGGCTTTGTCATCTTTTCCTCCTCGTCCCTTGGGCAGGACCTCTACCTTATTTAGTCGCGTCCTTCACCCAAGGCCTCAGGTGGCCTTGGTTTCGACCTTCTTAGGGATCATGGACCCTAGAAGGCAGGTAGGAAATCAGATATTAAGATTTCCCAAGAGAACGCATATAGAGAATTCAACCAAGGTAGGCATAGGGTTGTTTCAGGGGTTCTTAGAGCAAGACAAACCCCTTTGTTTTCTCAACCATGAAAATAATGTCTATGAATGTTCGTGACCCAAGGGGAGGCCTAAACGAATATCCTTGAAGAGAATGATCGAATTGGAAGGTCCTGATGTGGTACTTCTTTAGGAAACCATGGGTGTCTGCGATCCCATCATTTCATAATTCCATAAAATGCTAAAGGGTTAGGAATTTATAAAAATTGATTCATTTGGTGCATCAGGCCGTATTATTACTGGCTTCAAAGGGAATCTCACCCTCAATCATGATTTTGTTGTTTGATCAAACATTATGACTTCTCTTAAGAGTCTTGAGTTGGATTTAGACATGGCCATTTTGAACCTTTATGAACCTTATGAAAACAAGGAGGATTGTTGGTTGTATCTATGCAGACTCAGTTGTAGTCACTCGAATAATTTAGTTATTAGAGGAGAATTAAAGTTAACACTTATGAGAGAAGAGGTATGGGGAAAGGAGGCACACGAGAATAGATTAGCAACTTTCTTTGTGGATCGATTTGAAAGGGTTGGGTTGGTGGATGTAGAAAGAATCAAATTTGCTTGACTTGGACGAACAATAGAAGTGGGGCTAATGTTGTATTAAAAAGACTGGATACATTTTCAGCCCGCCAGGATTTTCTGTAGGAATTTGAGCAGTATTATTCATGGATTGGGAAAATTTGTATATTAGATCATTTTCCTATTCTATTGGAAATCGATAAAGGTGCTTTGAAATTGGGGGCTCCCTTCAAATATAACTCGTCATGGAGTGAGGAGGAGGAATTGTATTCTCTTATTAAAAAAAATTGGCCCAAATATCAACCAAATTTGGGATTCTCAGCTTGTGTGTGGTTTGCGGCAAGTCTTGCTAGAATTAAAAAGGTGGTAGTTGAATGTGCACGGGATAAGTGGTGATCTACATCAATCTCTCTGAGGGAGCTCGAGCAGGAATTAGAGGTCCTCTATGAGGAAAGAAAAACAAGGAACAATCTTATGTGGAGTGGATTCATCCTTTGGAACAACAAATGAACAAAATCCTTCTTGAGAAGGAAAAGGAGCAGAGGTTGAAAAGTAGAGCACTCTCGCTTATTGATGGAGATCAAAACATGAAATACTTTTAGAAATTTTCTAATCATCATAAGCATGTAAACACTGGTAATAGGGTCAAAGGATTTGAGCAGTTGGCCAAGTTGGGAGTGTCACATTTCAACGCATTATTCAAAGCTCCAAACGACGAAAATATAGTTGATATGTTAATGTTACTTAGGTAGTTTCTAAGGTTAGTGGATTTGGAAGAAAATGAAGAGTTATTTCAGCTAGTTTCAGAGGATGAACTCCTAGGAGTCCTCCATTCTTTTGTAAAAGATAAAAGCCTCTATCCCGATGGTTGGACTGTTGAGTTTTTTTCAGACTTTTTTGAAGTATGGGGAGAGGATTTGGTTAGAGTTGTTGAAAAGGTCTGTCAATGTGGTCGCATGCCTAGCAGTTTCAATTCTACCTTTATAACACTTATCCCAAAATTAGTTTTCCAACTAACTTTGGGGATTTTCGGCCTATCTTGCTAAGTAACAACATTCACAATATCATTATTAAGGTGAATGCCACCAGAATCAAGCCTCTACTTTCAAAAGTCATACTCATGGAACAATTCAGGTTTCTCCAAGGCTAATTGATCCATGGAGCAATTAGTGAAGCACAAGAAGGTTTGTACTCAATCAAAATATAGAGAAGTTGTACAGTTGTCATCAAACTTGATCTTTCTAAAGCCTACAACTGGGTCTCCTGGACTTATCTTTAGATTTTTTTACTTCAAGACAACTTTTCACTTCCCCTGGTTAACTGGATCATAGGTTGTGTGATGTCATCCTCTTTTGTTGTGCTTATTAATGGTGCTAGTTCAAATTTCTTCAAACCTGAGCGTGGTTTGTGTCATGGGTGCCCACTATCCCCCTATTTATTTCTTTTGGTTACTAAAGGTCTTAATAGAGCCATCAAGGAGGATCATAGGTCAAATTGCATCCAAGCTTTACAAATCAGTCCTTATATTCATCTGACCCATCTGTTGGTTGTGGACGATGTATTATTATTTTATTTTTGCGATGAGATAGAAGTTAGGTCATATAAGAGTATTCATGATGTTTTATGTGGAGCTACAAGAATGCTCATCAATTTGGAAAAGTTTGCCATCTATTTCCCACCTATGGAGGAGGACATAAAGGTTTGTCTAGTAAGCATCTTTGGACTTACTCTTTTTGGGTTGGAAGGGGGTTTCAAATACCTAAGTTTTAATTTGAATCCTAACAAATACGAACTTGTTGATTCGCGATGGCTCTTGTATAAAATATAAAATAGGATCATTTTCTGGTGTAACTAATGGATATCCGAGGGAGGTCATCTACTTCCCATAATGTCTGTATTGGAATCCATTACGATGTATTAGCACCTATTGGCTTCGATCCCCAAGGGGATTATGAACAAGATCTGAAAGGTTATTTCAACTACCTATGGAAAGGTGGCTCATAGTTTTTGGTCTCTCACTTGGTTAAGTGGACTCTTGTGGCATTCTATAAGTATCAAGGGGGTTGGGGCTTGAAGAATGTATTTACATTTGGGCAAGTTCTTGCTACTAAGTCACTACATGTTTTTATCAAAGGAGGTAGCCTTTGGAGTCATATATTAAAGTCTAAACATATACCTTCTAGCGATATCCTTGATTGGATCAAATGTTGATCCAAATCAACTTTGGATGCCTCTAATCAATGGAAGGCTATCACCTCAACATTTCCCGTGGTGGGGATATTTTTGGCATGGAAAGTCAAATCTGGTTCTCAAGTCAGAATTGGGGTTGACTCTATTGTTGGTTGTGGGTAGCATGGTGGGCAGAGTATTTTTTTACGTGAAAACCTTATCATGTTGTTACAAGAGAAAGACAAATGTACCTTAAATAAAGTTATAAATCTAGAGTTAACCTATGTTTGGAAGCAAAGTTGGCCCTTTGCCTATGACTTGGGGCTGGATGAAATATGGCACGATCAATAGTTTTTATTTGTTGATGAGCTTCATAAAGCTCATATTCAGATTAGAGAAGGCATTGGTGAATGACTTGGACACACAATTCCGCAGGAGGCTAGTAAGTGGTAAAATTTGGTTATAATTCCCTTCAGAAATATCAAGATGGGGAATCTCTTTGGTGGTATAAGAAAGTATGGAAGATAAATGCATCGTTGAACGACATTATGCTTTTCTATTTAATCCTCAAAAACTGAGTACAAGCCTGAGATCAGATCCAGAAGTAATATATGGAGGGTCCTGGGCTCTGTGGCCTTTATGGTGCTAATGAAGAAACTAAACCAACATATTTTTTTGACATGCTCCTTCTCCAAAGTTGTTTGGCACCTTATTGAGGATCTATTGTAGGTTAAACATTTATGGGATAAGCAATCAGTGGAGGAGATTTTTAAGGAGTATTTCACCTTGTTTAGATTCTGGGTTTTTCAATCAGTGCCCATTCTAGCGAAATGGGGCATTTGGTTGGCCCACAATGATAAGATATTTGAGGGAAAGGTTATTTTGCCTTTGCATATTGCTTCTCAAGTGGTAACTCTTTTGGACTCTTCTGAAAATAAAAGCTCCTCACCTCGTTATAGAGCCTTAACATGATAAATCCAAACCTTGGGGTTACTTTGACTAGGTGTGTCAAGGTGAATATGCTAACTGTGGTGTAGGTTTTCTATTGTTCCTTGATAAAAATCATTATTTTAAAGGGAAGGAAAACATGGGTAGTGGTACTAATAACTCGAGCAAGTTTGGTGCTTTACTGCTTTTATTCAAATAACTATCCTTCTCTGTAAACTTTCTTTAGTGATGAAATTCCAAAGACTTTTGGCAACTAAAGATTTGAAAAACATATGGATATTCTTTAATCCCCAGCCCCCCTCATCTTTGGGTTTTCCTAGTGAATGGCCTACCTTATCATTCTCACCCTTCCACCAAAATTCATAACAAATCCTTCTAACCTTTTACATTACCCCCTTAGGGATATGTGTGAGAGATTGCCAATAAACAAGGATTACTTTTGAGATAGACTTAACTTGCATTAATCTACCTCCTCCAGAGAGCCACCTTTTGCACCAAAATTTACTTTCAAGATTACTTATTAACCGAGTCCAATCTCTCTTACCATATCCATTGGGTTTTACTACGAAACGCAAGTACTTCAAACCATCTTGTAGCTCTGTTATTCTAAAGGGAAAGATTGATTTTAAGTTATTTTCCACCATTGCATTCAAGATATTAAAACTAATTGATGACTTTAAATTATTAACATCCATTCCAATAGCTTTGCAATATAATTGTAGAATTTTCTGATATTTCCTTCCCTCTACCACTGTACTATTTGAGAAAATTAAAACATCGTCTACAAAAAGTAAGTGAGTGAGAGTCTCAATACCACCCACCCTAATAGCTTGAATGCTCATATCTCTCCCAACTACTAGAATAGATTTGCTTAGTCCCTCTCCAACTAGATGAAACAAATAGGGAGATAACATGCATCCTTGTCTCAATTCTCGAGAAGACTTGAAAAAATAAGAATCATCCCCATTTATTAGGACATCAAAGAAACATATGATATACAATGCATCCAATCGACCATAAGAATATTAAAACCCACATACAACGCATAATCCAATCGACCATAAGAATTTTTTTGTTTAAATTTTATGTAAACCCTCTTTTGTAGACCCAATAGCTTCATGGAGTTGTCTCTCCTCTAGGAAGCCCAATTGTTTAAGGAAGATAACATTAGATAGTACTCTTTTAAGTCTTACTACCACCACCTTTGAAATAATCATATATACATGATTGCATAATGCAATTGGTCTAAACTCATCATATCAACTTTCAAAATGAGTGCAATAAAATTTGTATTTAAGGAACCTAGAACTTTACTAGATTATCTTACCTCCTCCACAATCCTCAACAATTCATCACCAAGTAACTCAAAAAATCCCAAATAAAATTATATAGTCCTCCCATTGAGTTTTAGACTTAAATGTTTTTGAAAACAAGACAACACAATCAATAGCTCATCCTTTAAATCTTCTTCATAAAGGATCGAGTTTCTTTCCTCCGAAAAAACTAGGGGAAGTACGAAGTTATCTTGGCAATTTTTGTTATATTTCTACCTTCAAACACCTTATAAATAGATTCAAAAAGTTTTAGACTTAAACCAAATAATCCTTTGAACCCTTTTATTATCTCATCTTCCTCATTCTCCATATCCCAGATGGCATTGATAGTCTTCCTGCAATTAGCATATCGATGAAAAAAATTTGTGTTCTCGTTGCCTAGTGTAAGTCATGTCACTTGACTCTTCAATCTTTATTCAAGCTTCCTATGCAACAACAATTTCTTCTTTCTAGTTTCTAATTGGTTTAGTATATTCACTTCAACTTCACTAAGGATACCTAAGTCATTATCACAAAAGAGATTTTTTATGTTCTCCTTGACCTCCTATATAAGACTATCCCTGGTTTTAAGTCTCTCTACGGCCCAAGCCACCACCTTTCTTTGACAAGTTTAAGTGAAGTAATAGATTATTCACTCACAGATTCCTTGGAGCTATTATTGTAGTTCTTCTAGGATATTTTAACAAGTGTCTGGAACCCTTCTTCATCTAGCCACTTTGGATGAACCTTATAGGAGCTAGATGGTTTACCATCACGTAATTCCAACTGAAATGATATGGTATTGTGATCTGGGATGCCTCCCATCTCGATATAAGATCAATACATGTCTATAGATTGTAGTAATGAATATGAAACTAGAAATCTATCAAGACACTTTGAAACCCCTTTGCTCCCAACAATATTGTTCCTCCACTTGGCCCTTAGTCAAATAGGCTCCATCTCCATGAACCCAATGGCTTAAATATGATGAATAAAGAAGTCGGCCAGCCTATCAACCCTAGGAAATCCCCCCAGACTTCTTTATTGTTCACTGTAAAATTAAGGTCTCCTCCTATGACGATCCTCTCTTCCCTTATGACTTGAAGAGCAAATATATTTTCCCAAAATTCCTACTTTCCTTCTTAAGGGCCACAAACATCCATTGCAATAATATGTTGCACATCTTCTTTACTTACAAATTTCATGCATAGACCTAAGTGCACATGAAAGAATTTGTTAGATAGAACTTGATCACCACCCAGTGAATAAACCTCTTTTGAGTCCATCATAGTCCATTTCAGAGAAATCCTAGTCCTTTAAACCATTCCCGAGACTACAAATTAATGAATCTCCAATACCCATTGTCTCCCACAACCAGATTATTTATGGCTAGCCTATTATTATCGCTACCAACTATCCTTATATTTAGTGAGAGTATAATAATCTTAACCCACCTTTATGGTGTTAACCTACTTTAACAACCCTTGAAATCAAATGTTGCTTACCTTGTTGTATTTCAATAATTACCTTCTCTTATGAATGTTGCAAAAAAAAAAATCCTACCTGTTAACGCTGAGTAAATTGTTGGGTTGAAGAAACAATCTACAAAGGTAACCTACAAACCAACTTTAAGACTAGAAACTAGCCTTTCCAATCTAGAGAGGGCTCTCTCTGAGACCTGATCTATGATAGACAGGTTGCTTTAAATTGATGGCTAGATTTAGAATTTTGAGATAAATTTTCAAGGTTTGCTCACAAAATATAATATTTCTAGGGCTATGGAGTCAACCCCTGAGAACAAAGAAAACAATGCTTGGTATATAGAACTCCTCAGAAAAGCAAAGGATAAATAAGGTGATGAACTTCAGTGTTTAGTTTGATCATGTAGGGTGAAAGAAGAAAAAAATATACAATAGGATCATAGCACCATAAAGGATGAATTATGACCTTAGTTGAGAAGGTAGACATAATTTAAATCAGTTAAGTCTAGAGCACCATTAGATGAATTTTGGACTTTTAATTTACCAATTTAAAGAGAAGAAAAGTGCAGATGAAGATAAGTACACAAGGAACATATACAAAGAAGAGTACAATCTTCAGATCACCACCGTGAGAATCTTTTTCTTAAGGAATTCAGGGCTTTTGCATTTGTATTTCTTTAGATTCATAAAATTACATTGAGGATCAAAATGTCTATACTTCTGACTGCGCACACCTTTTTACAACAAAATAGTCCATATATATTGAAAACTAAATCTATACTTAGCTGCTAGGATTCTAACTCCTATCTCCTAGACTTACGAATCTGGTTGTTTTTAAAGAGAACAACAACCCCCACAAAATTCACCAAAAATAGGAAAATTGTTTTGCTAATCATAACCTATCTGAAATGTTATTTACAATCATAAATTCTTAAGCAAATTTCAACCATATGGTTGTGATGAATCATCATGGGTATCTTTGGACAACACTATCACCTTTGTGCAGTAAATTCTGGTTTCTGCTACTCAAATGTTGGCTGGGAAATCTATGCAACGATTTCGCACAACGGATCTTTATGCTAAGGTTGGTCACGCGAATCTAGTTAGCAGCAAAGGATGGGATCATTCAGTTTGTCCGTAGCTTCCTTGTCCAATCTCACTTGCAGTCGTAAGGCCCTATTTTCTCTTCTTCATGACAAATTTTGTCTCTTTAAACTCCTCACCTGTCTCAACAAAGCCACATTCCTTTTCAATTTTGATTCAACGTTAGAGAGAGTTGCACATGTATTGTCAATAGTTGGTCTGAATTTATTGAAATGTTCCATGATTCCTTCCTCTGATATTATTTTTTCGTCCCTAAGCTTAATGATCTCATCTTTATCTTCTCTTAGCTGCTTTTTCAACCATTTTATATTCTTTTCTTCTCATGTTGGTGAGGTAGGAGATCTCTGACCTGCTTTACTCTGTGATGCTCGTGTTTCAGGAATTTTTTATGTTAGCTTCTTCCTCAATTACCCGTTCTCTTGATAGAATTGGGATATAACATGTTCATATTTCTTTAGTTGTCGTTTCACCTCCTTAATGTCTGCATCTTCCTCACCTGGTTCCACTTGCCTTTTCATATATCTCCTGGGTTGCACATTCAACAAATTTTGTCTGAATTATGGGTATGGGAAACCTCTTGGCAGAGGACCTAGTGTGCGGTTTACTGGGAGCTTGTGTCTCCTCAATTTCACCAGTTAATCTTAATTTTCTTCTTTTCTTTGAGGTTAGTTGACTGAGTGGTGAATTCTCAATTTCTTTTCCTTTTTTCCTTTCAGCAACACCTCCTCATCTTTCCTCTGAACTATGAAATGTTGATTTCTCAGCAGATAAGGGAATATCTCTTTTAGGGTCCCTGGGAATGTTTGCTGAAATCAAGAAAGAATCCCAATCCCTGTTTAAATTTCTGAGCTTCTCATCCACCAACATCTTTATCAAGGAAAAATGGAATATGCTATTCTTTGGCTGATCAGCTTTGGCTTGGACATTGTCTGCCCTTTTTTTGAGGCTTCTACATAGGAAAAAAGGTAAGTTTAAAGGACTTCTCCCTATGAAATGCATCAGAAGCCTCATGTTGTATTGATGTACCTTGTCAAGTCTTCCTTCACAAGTAAAGTACTTCTGGATTATCTTCATAATTTTCTCAAAAGGTTCCAGCAAATACTCACTGGGAATGTTGGCTCCAACCTTCTGATTTCTATATTCAGGTTTGACAAAATCAATATTTGGGACTGGGAGCCGACTGTCCCAATTGAATCAGACGCCCCAGATTTGTCCTGAAATATGGGAGTTGTCCCTTGTGCTAAATCTCGGGCAACCCGGTAGCCCCGAAAACCCGATGACCGTTGATTAAATCTGTAGGTGGTTCTCGGCCGCCGACAACAAAACTTCGCCCACTCGCTTGACTTGTCACTGAAAAAGGATTCTCTCATGCTGCGCTTGGGTGCTTCCTGTGCAACCTGTAGACTTGGGTTCTTTTGCGGCCAAGACAAAAATAATCGCTAACATTAGGCTCCATGGGGGATAGAGTCGTCCCTGCGATGCTCTAAGAACTCCTTCTGCATCTTCAGTGCCTTGCTATTGGGCTATGGAGTCACTTATTAAGCCGAAAAACATGCAAAAAGAAAATAAACCAAGAACTAAAGGATAATATTTACAAACAAGGGAGCCGTCTGAGGCTCAAATAAAACATTTCTTTAGAAATGCCCATTCACTAGGCTGTTGAAAACCTCTTCACCCTCCAGATCTTGCAACCCGTACGTGTTGTTTGAGAAAACCTGAGAGATTTTGAAGGGGCCAATCCAGAGGGCGTCAAACTTGTTGTGTTTGCCTTTGTCCTGCCTGGGAGAATCCCACTTAAATACCAAATCCCCGATCTCAAATTCTTTCTTCCTGACCTTCCTGTCAAAAGCCTGTTTGACTTTTTCCTGATGACTATGAGTTGTGGTCCTCACCTGTTCTCTGCTCTGTTGCACTTCCACTATTTGATGAATCATTCTGATCATATGATCTGGTTCTCCCTCATAGTCTTGAAAGAATTTTGCCACATGTAAGCCGAGCTGAGTAGGAAAAACCGCCTTTGTTCCGTAGACCAGTTGAAAAGGCAAAGTGCCCAGAGATTTCTTTGTTGCTACTCGATCAGCCCACAGGGAAAATTTCAACTTCGAATCCCAGGCCCTTTTGTTGTTCCCCAATAGTCTTTTAATGATCCTTATCAAGCTTTTGTTGGAGGACTCTGCTAAACCATTGCCTTGGGGATAGTAGGGGGTGGAGTGAATTAGTGAGATTTGGAACTGTTCGCAGAACTTAATTAGAGTCTCAGACCTGAAAGAAGCAGCGTTATCGGTGACGATCCTGCTGGGACAGCCAAATCTAGCTATGATATCCTCCAGGAAGTTGATAACTACTTTGTGTGATGCGCTTCTGGTGGGGACAACTTCTATCCACTTGGTGAAATAATATGTTGCTATCAGGATCCATCTGTGTTGACCGCTTGAGGGAGGATGAATTTCTCTAATGAAGTCCAACCCCCACTGCTAAAAAGGTGTTGGAGATACTATAGGCTTCAATTGCAGTGATTTGAGTTGTTGCTTTGCTAAGAACTTTTGACATTTGATGCAAGCTCTGATTCCTCTGCAGACATCAACGAATAAAGTAGGCCAGTAATATCCAACCCTGAGGATCTTATGAGCTGTGGTATTCCAGAAATGATGCCCCCCACAAAGGCCTTCATGGAAATCAAACATAACTTTCTGGGCTTCTGGTGGGTTCAAACATCTCAGTAGCATCCCCAAAGGATCTCTCCAGTACAAAACTTGCTCAATGAGATAATACCTGACCACCTTGAGCTTTAAAGCTCTTGCCCTGCTTTTACCCATTCCATCCAGAGGTTTCAATTCCAGCAGAAAGTACAGAATGTCACGATACCAGGCACAATCTACCAACAATAAGCCATCTTGAGAGCGTTGGCTGGGCAACTCAGCTTACTGAGTTTCTGAGCGAGCGTTGATGAAACTAACTCCCAAGGCTTCACAATTGGATTCATCCAGTAGCTTGGCTAGACCTTGCCCCTTGACCAACTTGGTGGGCTTGATTTCCAAGTCAAATTCCATAATTTTTGCTATCCATATGCCCCTTCTCCCATCTATGTCCGGCTGTACAAGAATGTCCTTCACGGAAGCTGAAGGAACGTATGTTGTCACCTTCGAATGCAAGATATAGATCCTGAAAGCTTTGAGGGATTTCACTAAGGCATAGGCCTGCTTCTCCATGATCTTATACCTGATCTTTGCATCTCTTAATGCCTTGCTGAAGAAGGCGATGGGTTGCTCACGCCCCTCCTCATTTTTCTGCAACAAGACTGCTGCTACTGTATCAAAAGAAGCAAAGGAGAAAATTAGGAACTCTTTGGAATAGTCAGGACTGATCAGCACAGGTGCCTCAGTCAATGCCCTTTTTATTTGGTCAAAAGATGCCCTAGGCTCAACGGTCCATTTCACTTCGTTTCCCTTCCTGAGCATGGTCGTGATGTGTTTCACTAGCTCGACAAAATTTGAGACAAACCTCCTTAGAAAATTAATTTTCCCCAAAAAGGCATGAACCTCTTTTTTAGACCTGGGAAGTGATAAAGTTTGAATTTCCTCCACCCTACTGGGATCAATTCTCACTCCCTCTGCTGATACTATATGGCCCAATAACTTCCCTTCCTGCATAGCGAACAAAGATTTCTTGGGGTTTAGGGACAGGTCGAACCTCCGACATTTCATGAAAACTTTCCTCAAGTGGCCGTCGTGTTCCTTGTCTGAGCTAGAGAAGACTGTGATGTCATCGAGATAGATCACCACGAACTGGTCCTTCTCCCCGATGAAGGTTATATCCATGGCTCACTGAAATGTTGCTCCTGCATTCATTAGTCCAAATGGCATCTTGGCATACATGAATGTGCCCCAAGGAGTGGTGAAGGTTGTCTTCTCCCTTTCCTCAGGCATGACCGATATCTGATTATAGCCAGAAAACCCATCGATCATGGATATCCTGGATGCACCAATTACCCTCTGCAGTATGTGTTCCATATTAGGTAGGGGGTAATTGTCTTTCTTTGAGCTTCTGTTCAGATTCTTGAAATCGACACAGAGCTTGATTTCTCTGCTTTTCTTCCTTATTGGGACCAAGTTGGCCACCCACTAAGAATATCTCAAGGGATAATGATTTGTGCATCCAACAAATTTTTTACTTCTTTCTCCATAACAGGCAACAACGTGGGATTTATCTGTCTTAGCTTCTGCCTGAATGGCCTAGCCTCTTCCTTCAACGGGATCTTGTGCTCAATGACAGATGTGTCATACATCTTGAGGTCTTCGTATGTCCATGCAAACACATTGGCGAACTCTCTCAGCAACTGCGTATATTCGACCCTCTGTTCTCTGGTCAAACTGCTTGACAATTTGACGAACCTAGGCTCCTCTTGTGAACCAATGTTGCATTCGGTTGTATCGGCATCTTCATTTGATACCTTGCCCTTTACTGGCACATCATTCCCATCGAACAATCTTTCTAAAGGGACAAGTCCTCTAGGAATGTGATTGCTGGGCAACTGAATGATCTGGTGATTAGCGATCTTATTTAAAAACTCCTCAGGACAAGGGTCACCTTCCAGGTCGGGATCCTAGTCAATGTGCAACACAGAAAATTCGTCCACAGATAGTAGAAACCTTTCAATTTCCAGATCATCGTCGAACACCTTCCAATGTTTGACATTGTCCGGTATAGAGGGCATGTATTTTATCTCAACATCGCTTTTTATCCCAAGCGGCAAAGGAACCTTGAGCAAACTCGCTAATACGGCTAAAAATTCGGCTAGAGTATTTTCCCCCCTCGGAATGAAAGAAATGTTAAAAGCCAAGAAGAAATTATCCATTAGGTCCCATACTTCATTTCTGTAATTTTTGAGACGGGGATTATTAGAGCGATAAGCCTTTCTTATTTGCTGAATAATCAACTCAGCATCTCCAAATATCGCTATCTCTTTGATTCCCATTTCCTTCGCAGACCTCATCCCCAGAATAAGAGCTTCATACTCTGCCACATTGTTGGTGGTTTCGAATTCTAGTTTGTATGACAGGGATATGGCCTCTTGACAAGGTGAAATGAAAACCACTCCAGCACCTGTGCCTTCGCTAGAAGAAGCTCCATCGAAAAACATCTTCCACACAGAGGGGGTTGGAGGGGAATTCGAGTAGTCAAGACTGGGTTGCTTTCGGACTTGGAAAGGCTCTTCAGGAGCATCAGTGAGATGCAATAGGCTAGACCCCAAATCGGTTTCAATTGCAAAGATGGGGTGATTGGTGGGATTCACTTCATCACTGACAATGTAAGCCAACTAAGCTTCTCTATACAACCTCCTTTGTTCCCCTCCGAAAACCGGAATGGTGGCATACGTGAGATCCATCTGAAGTGTTCCCCCAAGATTTTTTATCCAAGATCGAGACAACAGCATGCCAAACTTGGGGGGAACATCAACTACCACAATATCCATGACCACGCTCTTCATGGGCAGCTGGAACAAGGAAACTACCAGGTCTTTGATGACTCCTAGGCACTGCACCCTCCTTGAGTCGAAAGAGTACAAATCATGATAAGTTTTGGTCACCTCCAATCCCAATTCTTCCATAACTATTCTAGGCATAAGGTTATGGGAAGCCCCCGAATCCATGAGGCAATTATGCAACACTTTATCATGTATGTTCAGGGACGTGTAGAAGGGAGGGGATGAGTCATCTCTATCTTCTACCATAGGCCCTAAGACGACTGCCGGCTTTTCATCTTGAATATTTATTGAGTTGGTGGAAGGCTGAGGGGGGTCAGACTGTAACAGCTTGGAGAGGGATCTCTTGAAATCTTAATTTTAAACTAGTTCAGACAGGGGTACAAGGATTCTAATCTTTTGAATTTCATGCTCAAAATTGAAGGAAGGAGCAGGCTTAGGAACTTCCCTTACCTCCGTGACAGGTTCTTTGGCTGCTGGTGAAACATTCTGAGTTTTCTTTTCTTTGGTAGTGGCTGCTGCAGCTTTAGTAGGCCTCTCCGTTACGGGGGACTGGTCCTGGTTGTCAAAATTTCCTTCTTTCCGCTTCGACCTGAGATTATATCTGTTAGGAGTGTTGCCAGTTCTTTCCCCTCTACTCAAATCGTTGATTTGAGCATTGATAAGGGATCCTTTATATGCAGATTGAGTCAGATGAGGAAACGGGGACGCGTCCTTAATGCAGTGGATCTCAGGGTCGAGTTCATCCATCTCCTCCCCCTCCTCATGAGATATTAGGTTGTTCTGGAGAGGGGTCTGAATCCTCTGATCATCTCTATCCCTGCTCCTTTGTTCCCTAGGAAAAGCCTGTGGCACATTGTTATTAGGCTTCTTGAAACCTCTACCATCTGCATTTTGGGGATTTCTGTAGACGGGTTTCCCTTCTAATTCTCACCTTTCCATCCTGGCAGAAAGCGATTTTAGCGCTCTTGCTGTCTTGTCTTTCTGGAGGGGCAGGGGAGAGGAACTGGATGGGGAAGCTTCAGGCCTCTGCCTAGATACGTTTCTACCAGCAGTATTCCTGAGTCGGTTAGCGACCAATATATTAGATTCTACCCCCACGACCATGTCCTGCATGTGGGCCAGCGTAGTATCTCTCCTTTCCCTCAACAGGAGGCAGAAATCGGGATCAAAGGCGCAAGCATAAGTGATCTTTGCGGAGGCTTCAGAGGGTTTTATCTCAGGCGAGATTCTGTTGTACATTTTATTGAATCTCTTGGAGAAGTCGGAGACAGACTCCCCTTCTTTTCTCTTTAGAGACCCAAACTCTGTCATGTAATACACAAAATATTTTTTATCTCCCCACTGTCTCAAAAAGGCACCATCCAACGCTTTTATCCCATTGATAGATCCAGGAGGCAGGGCCTTGAACCATTTTCTAGCTTCGCCTTGAAGGCTATGGACAAAAATCCTCATCCATACATCTGCGTGCATGATGACGTTATCATCTGTAAAACTGTAGAAGGCTTCCAGGTGTTCTTCTGCAGATACATCCCCCTCGCCTGTGAATTAGGCAGTTGCTTGAGGTAACCGTCTGTTGGAAGGGCATTAAGTTGTTGAAGTAGCACGAGGGGAGCATACCTAGCGGCTATAATGGCCTCCATTCTGGTCATGGGGGGATTTGGTCCTGCCATAGGGATATTATGCGGAGGAGAACTCGGAGGGGAAGGAGTTCGAAAAGGGGATGCTGGGGACGGGCTTCTGAGGGGAGTGGGAAACAATAGGGGATTCAGTGAGAAGGATAGCGAGCTAAAGCTGGCAGATGTTTCTCTTTGTGCAGGAGCGGTGACTGTGGAAAGAGGAGAGGCGGTAAAGTTGGGAGTGGGGAAATCTTCAGCGGTTGTAGGTCTACGCCAGGATACAACTTCAGAGGAGATGGGAGTGACAATGATTTCTCCCTCTAATCCCAAACCAGGGGGGGAAACCTCAACAGGAACACTCCCAAAATTCAAGAAACGGGAAACTTCAGAAGACGGTCTGTCAGGAAACTGAGGCAGAGAGAATGGAGTTTCTACAAAGGGAGACGACGGATTACTTGGTTCGGCGACAACAGTTTCTCCTTCAGGGGCCTTTTCTTTACTGAGAACCACCTCCCGATCAGTTCCAGGCGTAGCTAGAGGCAGCTGAGGATGGGACTGTGTGTGTCTGCCTCTGAAAGCCACAATTGAGGCGGCAGGGTCGCCACAGTGGAGTCGTCACAATGGAGTCGCCAGGTGCAAAACAACAATCTTCGAAGGCTCTGATACTCAATGCACCTTCAGAATTCAAAGGCTTAATGTCGTTCAATTCTGGGGTAAATCTTCAACTTCGTCCCCGACAACGGCCCCAGAAATGTTGGAGACGGAAGTCACTCCTAGATTGCTAGTAGGAGCAGAGCCCGACGCCCATCAGTTTTATGTCACGATGGTTTATAGATGGGATGATCGAATGGAAGCCAACTCAAAACAATATCATTCCAACTCCAAAACTAGGCCAGGCATGCATAGGTGAGTGAGGTCTTATATAAACTTCAGACAGTGAGTTGTAGTAAAGGGTGAACCGGCAGAAGACTTATATAAGAGAAAAGCAGAGGTCTGTTATTAACATCGAGTTTCTAACAGGCTGTGGAAGAAGACGTCCAAACACAATATCATCTTACATTCAAACGCAAAATCCAGAGAATGCAATAATGCAACAATAAATCTTTTATCATAACATAACTGCAATAATTCGCGCGAATCAGTCAATCACGAACTCTCTTAGCATGAGACGAAAATTAGATGGAGTAAGAAAGACTGTCTGTCATAAAACAAGAGATCTCATATACAGATGCATAACCAAAAAACTAGAATATTTGTTAAAACTTTACAGTAGGGAGCTCTGCTCTACCATCGATACCTTACAAAATACAAGGACTGAGTCTATATACTCAAGAAAATTCACCTCACAGAGGCGTGCCCAGTCACCCAAGGCTTGGTGTCACTTCAGTCAAACTCGTACTGATACCTTTCTTCAGGCGCCATCTTAAATGCGCATGACTCCGGCAAGGCGGGTAGCTGAGCCATTAAGCGTTGAGCTAGTGTGTGCAGGCTTCTCTGTCTAGTCGAGGACTTCGACATGGTTTCTTTGGAACAATCGGTACGCAGGACCTCCTTGAGCAGATCGCTCGCCAGACCTTCCATTCTTCACACTTAATGAATGAAAGGAGGCTTCAACCACCCGTTCCTGCCTTCATTTACTCAAGCGAGAGATAGTATTGGGATCGCATCCGATGGCGCTTGGGGATCGTGATGATCCCCTCTGTAACTGAACTCGGCGCCTTTGGCATTCTTTACATAGATCCTTTCTTTCCCCAAGTGGCCACAGGTTGTGACCACGTGCTTATTCCCAAGGCGTTATCGACGTTTCGGGGTTTGGGGTTTCGAAATGTGAAATGTCGAGGAGCGCTTATAACTCGAACTCCTGAATATCGACATGGCGTGGATGTGTGTCGCGCGTCCTTCAGATGGACGGCCCAGATAGTATGCGTTATTATAAAAGGGGTTGTCCCCCTTTACGGGCTCGCTTGATATGACCCGGGGCTAAGACCGTGGGCTCGACGCCAAAGGTGCTTTCGGCGTTTCGTCGATCGACGATTTTAACTGCAATGAACAGACACCTCCGTGACTCCTGAAACCCCGATCCCCGATACGTCGACTAACATCCAACTATCCCAATTGGATCGGATGCCCCAGATTTGTCCTGAAATATGGGAGTTGTCCCTTGTGCTAAATCTCAGGCAACCCGATAGCCCCGAAAACCCGATAACCGTCGATTAAATCTGTGGGTGGATCTCGACCGCCGACATCAAAACTTCACCCGCTCGATTGACTTGTCACTGAAAAAGGATTCTCTCATGCTGCGCTTGGGTGCTTCCTGTGCAACCTGCAGACCTGGGTTCTTTTGCGCCCAAGACAAAAATAATCCCTTACATATTCTCTCCCCCTTGTCTTCTAAAGTTCCTAGAACATTCCTCGAAGCAACAAATTCCTCCCCCTTAGAACTATGGCTATCCTAATCAGAATAAGAAGTAGAAGCTTTTAGGATAAGCTTCCTCTCAACCATGTTTGACATTAATAGGGAGTTTTTGGCTACTTTTAAGAAGATCCTAAATCCTCCACAATATGAATATTAGTACAATGAAATTGTGGCTTGTTGTGATCACCAGGGGATTATTATACGAGCCGAGCCACATTTATAGCGCCTTTTGTTGAGTACACAACACACCCTATTTTATCTTTTTTTTGCATTTTTGGGTACCACTCTTGTTTTATAGGTTTCCATTCTTCAGATTTTTTATCTTTTTTGTTGTTTCGTGTTTTCAATTAAAATAATCATGCATATGTTCATCTCAAACTAAAAACAAAAGCACACATTTCAAAAAGGGAAATTAAAACTGAATATATAAAAGAAATCAAAAGATAGAATCATTATTTCCTTAAGTACCGATAGGCTTATTGGTAGTAGCAAAAAACCTGTAGAAAACACTTTCCTTCAAGTGTCGAAGTCGATGCGCACTTTTCCCTGAAAGGCTGATAGGTTTATTGGTGTGAAAGGAAAGGTAAGCACCATCAAAGTTTGTAACAAATAACATTCGCATCGAAAGCCAATAAAACCAAAGAAATATTCCTCGAATATGAGATTGGGGTTGGTAAAAAGGTCTGAAACAAGACAAATCCTAAAACATTCAATACAGTTTATCGTCGACTCTCGATAAACAAAGTGCATTTATGGTCAAATTAGTGGTCAACAATAAGGTTTCCCGAACATATTTGTGAAGCTTCCAAATATTCTTAGAAGGAATATTATTTTCGGAGGTTTACGAAGAGAGGTTAACAAGTTACTATAGAGGATGTCAAAACATTTTCTCCAAAATCCGATAAGTGAACCAAAGCGCGCCAATGAGACCAAGAGAATATGCACTGGATATTCTTTCACGTGTTTGAAAAAATGTCGTATTTATGAAACCTATGATACACTCAACTTCTGATCTATGATAAACATACAAAATGCGCCCATTGAAATGATTTTCTAGAGTTCCGATATGAATAGAAAGTGACATAAATACGTGTCGTCGATCATCAAACCTAGTTTAAATTCAAATATAGCAGTTAATGGTGTCATTTGAACCTGTAGATCCAAATGATCTCACTGAAATGATTGAGAATGTGTGCAGAATTTGGACCTAGGTTGTTTAAATCTAAGCTCAAGATGTTGTTTATGTCATTTTCGATCAAATGTCCAAGAATTCGCTACAGAGAATAATGTTAGGATATTTAGACACTTAGGAGTTAGTTAAGATCTACTTGGTCTAATATGTCGTTAGGTAAAAGTGTGTTTCTTTAGTATGCATTAGTATGCATTTGTAGTTAGGAAATCCGACGGTCACGATATGTTCCCGAC